>WBNO01016392.1:0-35350 GCA_013400575.1 Peucedramus taeniatus
AGACCAGAGTTATCTGCTTACCTTTTTCTACAAATAAGTAGAAAGCTTATATACATATATATATCTATATACACACAACTAAGAGGGAGGCAAACTATTTACTCTAATGGTTCACACTTTCAGCAACATAGGTCTGTTAAAAGAACAAATTAGTACTCCATTCACCACTGACAGCAAAATCTTCCAAAAAGAGCATGGAGAATAGAATATTTGGAACAAGGAAGGCCCATGCTCTGAGCACTGTAATTTGGAATCTATTTTGTTCATAAAGGAGCTTAACAACTTTGCACTTGCTATAAAAAAAAAGAAAACCTTTATAAAAGCTACAAGTATTTTTTTGTTACTTAGAAGCAACACTAGTTCTATAAATTATGTTTCATGTAATTTATAAAGCTTTAGTTAAGTTGAAGAATTACTTCTGGGGTTTTTTTCAAAGCCAGTCACACAGATGAGGTCTGTCAAAAACTCGTACCTAAGGCATTCTACCAAAACAATCTGTATGAAGGAATATAGTCATGCTTTCACTTTATACTACCTGAGATGATTAAGCAGAGGTTGAAGTCTTTCATCAGACTGGATGGAAGGTAGTGATCGTGCTGTTAGCTGGAAGAAAAAAGGAGTACAGTTAATAAAATATTAGCTTTAAAAAACTGATACTATAAGGCAGGAATTATGTTAGAAGTCACACTGCATTGTTACAACTTTATACAACATTGGGTAAGACATAATTTCTCCTATTAAAAATAACTAAGCACAGCCTTCCAGAATCTGAAGCTAGCAGAAATATTTACAAGTTAACAAACAGTGAAAAACCATTTTTCTAAAATTACAATGCTATTAGAATAAAATAGCAAGACATCAGTGAAAGTAGCAGACATTTTTCCAAACATATTTGAACTAGAAGTGATGTTGTGCCTAGACAGCCTTCTACCAATGTAAATATAATCCATGAAGCCATATTACATATAATTTACATTTGTATAAAAGCAATTTACATAGTATTTAGCACTATGTGACTTTTATATAAACATGCCTCTGTGTACACTGTTTTCTTTTAAATGGGCATAACCTATTTTGCAATTTGATTATTTTAAAGTATTTTTTCTTCTAACTCATATGACTAGTTAAAACATTCAACTTTTTCTGCAAAAATAAACCTAGCAATCTATAGATCAAAATATACATGTCACACTATCGTAGAATATTAGTTAATTGGTGTATTAACTAAAATAACTGGAAAAATATATGTATTAAATTTGCTTAGTATCTATGGCTACCTTCACCTATAAAAGCTACAAACACAGCACTGTGGATTATTCTGACATACATCTAACACAGAATACTGAACATAAACTTGCATTTCATCATTCTGTGGCTGCCATGATTTTTAGGCTACATTTTGAAAACCACCTTTAGTAGAAATTTCAAGCTATTTCAAACTGTATAAATAAGCATCAAGTTCTTAATTAATTTACAGGTAACTCAAAACTCAAAAATAACATGCAGTATTAATTTAATTATTATACATACTAATTAGAAATATATAACTCCTGAAAGACCACCCATTCATTACATCCATTTCACAACCTTTGCTGCTGGGTAGAAGTCAGACTGGGATCAAATTTGAAACGTGCACCTCAAGCTCTCATCATCATCCAGCAAGTAAATGAGAGGAGGTTTGAAGCAGCCTTCTGCCAAGGAAAGGCTGAAGCCACTGAACACAGGCACAGCAGGGAAGGAGGAAGGGCCCATTTCTGCTGCTGAGGGAGCCCTGGACTGCAGCAGTCACTGCCTCACAACACAGCTCTTCTCAGCCCCAGGTAACCCAAATGTACTCAACCCATCTGACTGCTGCAGAAAACATTAACCTGGCACTCTCAGCAACCCATTCATCCCCCTTTTAAAGAAGGCAGCTGTCTTGGCAATTACAGCATGATCCACATTCCCTTGTTTTATGGAGCTAGATTGAGAGCCATATGATGCACTAAAACTTCAGTAAATTTTGCATTTATTCAGAAGTTTATTTTAATTTAAAAAATAAATTTAACAGTCAGTACATGTATTGCTCTATATTCACATCCCTATAAAGTAACCCTTTAACATTGTTTTAAACACAACCAGAAAATAAAATTATTTCTGAAAAGAACTTGGAAGCCTCCTAAACACCAACCAAAGTTATCAGAACAAAGACTGAACCACCTGAAATACCATATGTTTCTTTCTCCATTATTAACTTAAGAGATACAGAAAACAGTATTTGTGTGCACATTCAAACACACAGGTATAATTTTACTTAAGACAAGCATACTGTATTTTTCTCTGTGCAGTACTTGAAATATTGCATTTAATCAGAAAAAAGCATGCATTTATGACAGGATGTTTATGAAAGTCTAACTGGATAATGATGTAAGCAGCAAAAAAAAAGTGACATTCAAAACCTGAAAAAGTATCAACATTATTATCAAAGTTGTATATACAATAAACTACATTTCTGTGTAAGCACTATCAATTAACAGAAGCATTGCTTTAAAACTAATTTAGGAGACTTGTAGCAATTGAGGCAGAACCAAGACCTAGTGATCTTTATGCAAGATTTTTCTTGACGCTGCAATGAAAGAATATGGAAGGGGTGGCCTATGCTTGGCAGATTCAGAATCTGCTACTAAAGGGCAAAAAACCAATCTCTTGAAGTCAAAGGAGAAGCCACGTGGCCAATATTTTTCTGAATCTGCAAATCTTAGGAGCAAAATACTCCCCATTTTCCTCTCTTATGTTGCCTGGAGAAGGTAGTGTTCTCTACAGAACATAGTGCTGTGAAAATAAGATCTAACACTTTTCAAATATTAGAACACTTTGTCCAGTTATTTAAAATGTTTAATTTCAGGAAGATGTGGGATCTTCATGACACTTCTTTTTTCTATCTACCACTAAGGATATCTTTCCTTAAACATAGCTGAGGAGACCTCATCAAAATATTTGAACAACTTTAATGGAAAGAGCACATTTTCCTTCAACTTGCCTGGATTATTAAAAAAAAAAAAAAAAAAANAACATTTTCAAGTATAAAGTTTTTTCTTATAACCTTATATTTCTATTAACAGAGCCAGATTGTAAATAAAAGCAGCTTTTACAAAGGTCATGGAAAATAATAGCTGGTGTTTTTTAAACTGCTAAGAATATTATGAGCTTTTTCAACAGCATTTTTATAAAGGATGATCCCTATTACACATTCCAAACTGAGATTCTGAAGACTTTTTCCAATGACTCTGAAATGAAATTTAGTCAAATTCCTGCAAGCAAGCCTTGCTTTCACCTCTATACGATACTCAACATAAAGATCGTCATACCAGAGGAAAACAAGCAAAACCATGACATTTGACATTTTAGATACATGAAAGACATGAAAATGTTGTCAAGTAAAGGGCATAGCTCCATACTCTAATCATGTTGAAGCAGTTTAATTTACAGAGAACATAAAACACTGCTAACTTAAGATAATTCAAGTCCCAAGGCCTGGATGATCAGAGGAGGGGGCGGAGCGAGCCGCAGACAGGCACATGCAGACACCATGGTGACCTCATAACCTCACGCTCAGCAGTAAGACTGAGGGGTACTTTTTCCGAGTTGCCTCAAGACCTGGCTGGGCATCAGTCGGTGGCTGGTAAGCAATGCCTGTGAGGTGTTTTGTTTTGGTTTCCTTTTTCATTTAATGAACTGTTTTTACCTCAATCCAGACGTGTCAGTGGTCACAAGACTGAAGAGATCAGTGTCAGCCCCTCCACTTCCCCTTATGAGAACGCTGAAGATTGCAATGAGGTCTTGCTCAGTCTCCTCCAGGCTGAGCAGACCAAGAGACCTCAGCTGCTCCTCATACGACTTCCCCTCAAGGCCCTTTGCCACCTTTGTGGCCTCCTTTGGATTTTACCAGCTTAATGTGTTTCTTATATTGTGGCACCCAAAACTGCCCCCAGCACTCGAGGTGAGGCCACCCCAGTGCAGAGCAGAGTGGGACAATCCCCTCCCTTGCCCGGCTGGGCCTGATGACTCCCAGGACAGGGTTGGCCCTCCTGGCTGCCAGCGCACTGCTGGCTCAGATTTGACTTTCCATCATCCAGGACCTCCAAGTCCCATTCCACAGCGCCGCTCTCCAGCCTCTCATTCCCCAGTCTATGCACACAACCAGGGTTGCCCCATCCCAGGTGCAGAATCTGGCACTTTCCTTTGTTGAATTTCATATGGTTGGTGACTGCCCAGCCCTCTAATTTGTCGAGGTCTCTCTGCAGGGCCTGTGCCCAACTCACTGCCTGACCTATCTGTGCCCAACAAACAAACTATGGGTTATTTGTTCCCATTAAATCCATCACACAGTTCAGTATGAGCCTGCACAGTAGCGAAGTGCAAGAGGGAAAGAAGGTAGAAGCTTCTTTCCATAAAAATGGAAAAAAGATATGAGTAAAATATGACATCATAGTAGTACATGAAGCAGTAACCCATCTAAAGGAATAGCATACAATTAGAAATTATCTTTAGTGGAATGAAATAAAATTACTTTTTGCTCTACTAATCCAGCACTACTTTACCTATTCAGGTCTTTCTCTTGAACTTTTTGAAACAGAGACTGCCTTTAGCGATAGCTATTTAACACTAATGGGCACTACACCTGTTCCAACTAACTCATTAATACAAGACAAACTTTATTCAAAGATCTGCTTAGCCAGCATTTTAAGATGTTTTCTAAATGTAATCAATCTAACAGAATATCAAATTTTATGTAACCAAACTATTTATGGTTTTTTTTTATTGACTATACTGTAGCCATGTCATATCTGAAAGTCAGAACAAGAGATCCCAGCTTTCCCTCTTCACTAGGAATAACTCAGAAACAAAAGAAGACAGTAAGATGCTTTCTGTGAAAGCTTTTACCTTAATTCCAGATTTTTTCCTTAACCCTAGTTTAACTAGATTAGCTATCCTTCTGGAGTATACATTTGATCAAAAAAAAAACCAATCTTCAGGAGATGCTACAAAAGCCTTTGGGAAGCTCTCCTCATTTCCATTTTAAGATACAGAACAGGTTAAAAATAATGCTGTAGAAACATTTTGGTTCTACTCACAGACTGTGTCATAATATTCACTATATTGTTATAGACACACTACACACATCTCAGAGTACCTATTTAAAGGATCAACATAGAATCATAGGATGGTTTGGGCTGGAATGGGGCCTTAAAGCTCATCTAGTTCCAAACTCTCTGTCATGGGCACCTTTCACTAGACCAGAGCCCCATCAAGCCTGGTCTTGAACATGAATTCTGCAAATATCCAGCAAAATTACAATAAATAGCAGGCCTTTAAGTCTCAGTTCCATTTACACAGAGTCCAACTATAAGGCCATGTTTTTATATAAAAATGGAAACTCTACCATACAATGACATTTCAAACATAAATCATTCAAGTAAAATCTCTTTCCCACTTCAATCTGCCTTCAGCAACAAAAACTAGTTTTCATGTACATTTTATTCTGGAATTCAGCCTAAATAGAGGAAGTAACAGTTGCAGAAGGCGACTTAATGCACTTCTCTCTGATTAGAAGCATTGTTGATGAATACAAATTCTAAAACTTTAAAACACCTTCATTTTCAACAAAATCTGAATTTTAGCTGGCTATTCTCTAACAGGTAATATTAAAGGATATGAATTCTCCAGTAAGGCATTTTAATGCACCAGGCACCAAAATAATAGCTTTAGATTAAATTTCAGACACAATGTCTAGAAAGGTTTTGTACTTCTGAGAAAGCCTTAATATTACTTTGGTTTGCTTTTATTTATTTTTTAAAGACATTTCAGAATTATATTACCTGGTGTCTTGGTTTGAAAGACAGGTACTTGCCAGCAAAAAGCTGGGATCTCTCTTTGAATAGAGAATGTAAACCCCCTCCCTCAGATTATTATAATTTTGTAATTGGAGGCTCTCAGGCAAAGATTTGGGAGTGGGAATAACAGTTCTTTACTAGGAATATTAGACAAAACAAAGACAAATACAAATGTAATAGCACTAAGAGACAAGCAAAAACAAAGAAGCAACAAAACCTCAGAGAATGCCCTGACAGAGTCAGGGATGTGACCTGACACCCTGGGTATCAGGGCGGTGAAAGCAGTCCAGATGAAATCCTCCTTGAGCAGTGAATACAGTTCTATGAGGTGAGATAGTCCTATATGAGAGTCCAATGGCGAAGAAAAATGTGTTCAGTCTTCCTCTGTAGAGAAATCCAGTAGAGAAAGAGAAAACAAGCAGGGTCCCCTGGTACTCCAGTCCTTTCGGAGCGGTGTCCTCGGACCAAACTGCTTGCTCACTCCTGTTCCCCCGGAGAAACCTGCTGCCTCCTTTGTTTAAGTCAAGTATCCATAAAGTACCCAGCCATCAGTTACCTAGCAAACCACCAGGAAAAAATTCCACAAACACAAAAGAAACAGATCCAACCCCCAACACCTGGTTTGTATGACTTTGCACTAACAAGTCATGAGATGCAGATATTGCCAGAATCCAAGAACTCAAGTTAATTATGCTCCAGAGAAACACCTTCAACATCCAACTAAGCTGCAGGCTGTCTCATACCAACAGAAACTGATTGATTTTGAAACATCAGCCACGGTGCTAATGTTGTTACAAAATGTCACAATGCAAATGCTATGTAGCTGGGGAACCTGGAATAAGCAGTGTTTGCATGCCAGTATGCTGCTGTACCTAGACAGTTGACATTTTAACACGGATCAATTTTCTTTTGCAAAAAGTTGGGGTTTAACCTTTCACAGCATTTTACAAATCTCAAGCACTGTACAAAATTAATAAGTAATTTTTGCCAAGGCTTCTTCAGCTATTAAAAGTTTTTTCAGCAGCACTTACACTGAAATATGCTCAATAAAATAAACACCAAACAATTAATGTTACATCTATTCCACAACACACAACCTATATAACAGCAAATAACATTCTTCAAAACTAACAAAACTATGCAAAAAATGTTTTCAACATTATGAAACTTTTCTTTTCAACTGGTCAATATAATTTAATATATAAAGCATTCAGATTACTTCCATTTAGTACCACTAAATTTATGGAAGAAAAGAAATAAATAACACAGACTAGCATTACTGGGCTTCTAGCACAAATTTAACAATTCTGACATTTCTAAAGAACAGGAAAAAATTTCCCTCTTGAATCCCTAGTGGATGATATGAGCATCAATATAAGGCTGAACTTGGTTTTGTGGGTTTGCTTTTGTTTTGTTATTTGATTACATAAAACTCCCCACCAACTCCTCATGCACACACACCTGTTCACAGTAAAGCAAGCTAGCCAAAAGAAAAATCACACAGAACATTAAGTGGTCTTCTATGCTTAAGGAAAGCAAATCAAAGGCAGCAACTAACTTATTTTAAAAACAAGCAAACAAACAAATGAAATAAAATTATATTATTAGCACTGTCATTTTATTTTTTGACTCAAAAAGGCAGGGCACAATAGTTATCAATGTTGCTTAGATGCTGTATCTAAAAATTTAAAATCTACATACGTGTATAATAAAATATAAATTATGTGGTAAAATATATATTCTGAATTATAAATATTACATATGTGTCTTCTTTTCATTGCCAGTTAATTCAAGCTGCCAAATGACAAATTTTCCATAAGAGAAGAAACAAATTAAGAGTTCTGAAAAGTGTCCTCGCTAGCATGTCCTAGATATTTACCTAATACTTTAATAACTCTGAAGAAACCAAAGTCCACTAATTTCAGCTCAGCATTTGTCAAATGCTCTCAGAATAATAATTAATGTTTTCCTGAGGCACTTGCTTCTGAAAATAATTGATTTCTTTTCCCATTTGGAAATGTCTAGGCTTTCATATTCACACAGGTATAAATAACACCTGGATTAGAGTCTCATATTTAGTCTTTAAAAGCAAAATTTTTCAACCACTAAACCTTGTTTAATTGCCAAACAAAATGTTGCTGGGTTTTGCAGCATTATTACTTGTGCATATAATCATTTCACTTGCATTTGAGGATGACAGCATGTAAATGAACTCATTGCTTGTACTTTTCTGCATACTAAAATAAAGCTGAAGTTGACAGTTATGAAGATGCTCATTAGATATTTTCTCCCAAAACCAAGTTATTGATTCCATCTTTCTTACAATAGTGCATAGTGTGTTTCAGGCTTTAATTATATGTAGATTGAAGAACACATTTAAGAAGTTACCTTGTCAGCAAAATCCAAACATTCTGTTATTATTTAACAGAATTATTGCTTCCCATAGTTGTGAACGTTCTTCAGTGATTTTATCAACTGTTTCACCACTGACTCAGCCTTTACAGAGATCTTTCTCAACTTTTAATTTAGTCCTGAGTCCTTCTTTAGTATCAACTCCCAGACACTTAGTTATTTTCAAACCAAATAAACAGTGTACTGGAACACTCACCTTCACAGCTAGCATGGAAAATGAGATAGTTTCTTTTATGTCACTTTATTTCACTATGAACTTCTGATTCATGCAAATAGTTCTTCATGTCTTCATTACTGCTTACTACTCTTGGGCTACATGCAGATTTTTTTGTTTCTTCTTCTGGCATTATTTATGAATAGTTTGTTGCTTTTCCAGTCCTTCTCCCAGATTCACAGACTAAATGGTGATACCAGTACTCTAAAGTAACCTGGAATGTATTCCTCAGTTCAACTATGCAATGATGCTTTAATTAACTTGCATCCATGGAGCATTACTGATGTGGGAGAAGGTAATTCAGACAGCAGTAATTTCCCCAAGGTCTTAAGGTTATGATTTTAAAGTTTCACACACACACCCCATCCCTTGCACTTCATTTGTGAGAAGGAAATTAAAAAAGCCAAAATCTCTTCCAAAAATCTCTTCTTGGTAAAAGCTACTAGCTAATATCATATAAGAAGCAATTGTTTAGAACATAAGAAAGATTATTATTTAAAGACCCACAAAGTCACTGTCACAAACCATGGTAGGTGTTTCCCATCACAGACCTCATATGTCTAGCACTATGCTCCAAAACTGCTTTAAGAACAACCACACTGGAAAAATTTCTGATGCTGAAGACTATATAGTCAAAAAGAGAAGAAACAACTCTCTATCCAATATACTTGATTAAAAGCACATTTTCCATAGTCATCATTGCTACTACAGGGCTTCATCAATGTAGGCCTTCATAAAAACCTTCAGTTAAAAACTGCTATGTGTTTTATCTTTACAAACCCTGTTACTAAAGCCCTATGCACTACAGGAAATAAATGTCTGCTACCGTATAAAAATCAGGTACTATAAATCAGTTTTGTTACAGAACTTCAGAAGAGATATTTAGATCTTATTAGTAATAGGATTTTACTACTGGGATTTGATTCTCTGTCCAAGTTGTAGGCTCCCCTCTAAAAGAGAGATGGACATACCAGAGAAAGACCAGCACAGGGCCACACAGATGAAGGGACTGGAGCATCTGTTATGGGGAAAGACTGGCAGAGTTAGAACTGTTCAGCATGGAGGAAGGAAGGCTCTGGAGGATTCTACCAATGCATATAAATACCTGAATGAAGGGTGCAAATAGGACAGAGCCAGGCTCTTTCCACAGGTGACCAGTGACAGAACCAGATGAAATGTGGACAACAAACTGAAACACAGGAGATCCCATCTGAACATCAAGAAACACTGTCTGTATTATATATTGTGCATCTGGTTTTCAACAACTGTGAGTCACAATGTGGCTGAGGTTTAAATGCACCTCTGAAGATCATTTGGTCCAACCCCTCAGATCAAGCAGGGTCATCTAAAGCTGTTTGACCAGGACTGTCCAGGCAGGGTTTGAGTATCTCCAAGGATGGAGACTCTGCAATCTCCCTGGGTAACCTGCTGAAAACCAAATCAGTACCAAATATTTCTGAACTACTGAGCCTTCCTGTTTTGCATATAAGAGCTTCCATTCTCTAAGCAGCCTCCAAAGTCCACATTTTCATCTGCATTGTAGGGAAATTTTAAAAATTACTCGTGATTTTCCAAACAAATTCTAACAAGATTGTCAGGTCTTTTTTTCAGGAGGATGAAATGAAGGGATTTTTGGGAAACAAGATCATTTTACTCTTCGATTTCCTTAAAGGTAAAATTATTAACAAAATATCTGAAAAATCACTTGTTCTTAAAGACCAGGAGTACTTACTGAAGTTGACATTTATCAAGATGTGCTTTTATTCAGTCCTTAAACAATAAGGTAGACACTAACATCTAAGGAAAAAAGGATACTATTGCAAAATATTTTTCTTTTTTTAATGAGCTTCTCAAATTTCCATATATTTACTTCTTTTCCCTTGACAAATTTACTATATAATTTCAAGTAAGTTTAAATAATCCTTAGGAATTCCATACATGATCTTTAGTAGCAAACAAAATAGAAAAGATTTTATTACAACAGCCTGCATGACACCAGTGTCTTACTTTCAAAACTCAGAAGGCAGCATTTGAATTTCAATTGTTTTATTCTCTCAATATGTGGTACTGCTGGAAAATAATTGTTTTGTTGCTAAAACTTAGAAAAATATCCATCTTTTAAAAGTAAAAAGGTATTTGGAATACTTTTGCTCATTTGTGCATATTTTAAAATATTGATTATCTTTTATTAAGAAGCAAAATCAGCCTCTGATAGTTCTAAGCCCCAGTTTCCCATATGTTCAAGTACCAGTGATTACATTCTTATCTTTAGTGAGTAGAGCTAAAAACATGACAGGCACTCAAATTTCATACAGCTAAAACCCAGCATTAATCTGAGCCTACTTATCATCATTTTCCAAAATTTTACTTCATCTCAATTCTGAATTGCTAGTAACAACCATGACAGACATGAGTAAGAGTAAATGTTTAAGTCTTTTCTTTCCAAAACAGAAAAGGACACTTGCATCAAGGAAACCTACTAGCAACTCCAACAACATGCAATGCTCTAATATTTTTTTTTTAAACTGATTACTTGCATTTACAATTATTACAAATATTTTACTTCTGAATAAACAAATACACTCTGACATAAGATCACTTCCCCCAGGAGTAAATTTAACAAAGCAAAAAACCAAGCCTTCCAAACAGCTACTTATTTATAAAACATAAATATTGCTGCCTTAGAATTTAATTATGGAAGTGGGACCTCCATTTGACCCTTATGAAGGCCTGTGGCTCAGTGCCTTTCAGAGCAGAAGTGCACACAGAAAGCTGCTGAAGTGAAGCTGATGGCTTCAAGCCCCAGGGATGTTCTCCTTCGCAGCCCCTGACCACAGCCAGGCTGACCATGTACTCTTCATACACACACACTGTGCAGACACTGCTGGCCACCTCAAGAACTCCACACACACAAAAACAAGCCCCAAAAGGCTATTGAGTCCAGCAACCAAAGTACAGGACTGAAAGATATGTTTTTGAAACCAGATGAATGTGCAAAGGAAAACCAACCCAAATAAATACTACATCAGGTACTGCAAGTACATTTCAGAAGGTAAGGTAAGCTACCTTACAGTAATGCCTTCAAATACAGGAAGTACTAAAAAGGAGTCTTTATGAAGAATGTACTCTCCAAACATTAGTCTTTGAACATATCTGGTATCCATCTTCTGAAGCAAGAATATATTGTTAAGCAAAACCTGCTACCAAATATCCTTTGTATTCTCGTATCATTCTAACATTCTCCAAATCATAGTTTATGATCCATTGGGAGCCATGAAAATACACAATGGTATTGGCCAAGTGTCTGGCAACAAATCACAGAAGTTTGGTTTCTCCTAAGTCACACCAGTTCAGCACCCTCAGGGTGGAGAAATAGAGGATGTAATTACTACTGGCAGAGGATCACAGGCTGTAATCAGTAGTTCAAGTATTTATATTAGCCAAGGAACTCTTGCTGCTAGCATCAAATCTGTTTCACTATGGCTGCTGAGTAATTATAAAGCCCTAAAGGATCTCTAAGCTGCTCACAATTACTTGGAGCACACTCTCATAACAGAAAACAACCTGTGTAGAGAAAGCATACATAAAGTACATAAAAAGCTACTTTCTACATAGTTTGGCAAAGCCATTGTTAAATATAGTATAAAACAAATAAGGTCTATACACAATTAAAAGTTAGAAGTTCCTAGATCCAAGTACGTATCATACCAGTCATGTTCTGGGTAGTTTATCAATACAGCAACAGCTAATAAAAATTAAAACATCACTTACTAATGAGAGTCAGCTTCCTAATTATTTTGCAGATTGGTTTGGCATAACCCTTGGACACCAAAATGGCTCCAAAGCCCTCACTAAACTGGGACCAGATGAACTGAGTGACACTTTCTTTATATATACACCTACTAGCTACTTTCTTATTTCTTGAAACAGTGTTCACAAGTCCTGCTAAGCATACTTCCTACAGCACTCAGCATATTGCATCATCCTTACGAGAACAAAAACACAGATTCCAAACCTGCGCAGTTCTTTAATTTTTGCTTTTTACAACATTTTCCCTAATGGTTACTGAAAATCATGTGAAAGCCCATTGTCCATTTTGCAGAAGAAAATTAGCTTCTTTTCACACAACTTGTGACTTTACCATGACTAAGCCTGTACAGAATACTCAAGCAGGAGAAAATTTATCTGGGACAACAAGGTTACCAAGGTTGGGAAAATCATATTATTTTCACCTATGTGCAAGAGATAATGGAAGCAGTTAGGAAAAAGCAGAAAACAATTCCCACAAAATGCCAGAGCAATCACAGTCACTCCTCAGCCTATACAGAACATTGTTTCAGAAAGCAGAGTTAAATGAGAAATTATTTGTCTAAAATATTATTTCTTTTCTTTAAGGTCAATTCACTAAGTCAAAATAGAAGAACTCATGCAACAAAACATCCTTATTTTCCTTTATTCAAACTTTCTGTCCCTAATGCCTTCAAGAAGTGACAGAAACAACTGTGTATTGTCCAAGTGTGCTTGGAAGTGTCACTCCAGATAAGAATTTGACTACATTTGTCCAGCTCTTTAGATGATACCAGTATACACCAGTGAAATGAAGAAAGCACAGATGACTGGTGTAAGCTTACCCGAAAAACAACATCTGCCTCATTCTAATGGTTTAGGTATGGCTGGGACAAAAACAAGAAGAATGTATGAACTCACAAGAGCTTTGCATTCTTACATTTGGGCCAAAATGCAAACCAACGACAGCACCTCAGGTAACAACAGCAGGTGGGCTTTAGATATAGGGAAGGTCAAAGAGACAGCATCACCAAGGAGGCCACTGACAGCTTATGCCAAGTGTCTAAATCAGAATGCAACAAATAAATTTAAAATAATAGCCCTGAATAGCAGGAGGTGACTCACCCATGAACACTCAACAGTGCAAAAGGCTGAGCCCAAGAATATACATAGAAGCCAAGCCACCAGCCAAGACCTTGCTAGGAGTGCCCTGTTCAGAGTCCATGGTACCAGCCACAGCTTGACAAGAAGAAATTTTTGTTTCATGTAACTCTCTTTTCTTCAAAGAATGTGAGAGCTGGTCATAGAACCATTTGGTGGGCAGACCTTGGCTAAGCACCAAACTCCCACCCAGCCACTCACATACTTCACCTCCTCAACAGAAGGTGGGAGAAAATAGATCTTTAAGTCCATGGATTACTTATCAATTGCCATTATGGGCAAAACAGACTCAAGCTGGGGAAAAGCTTATGTATTGACAATAAAAATAGATTTGGGTGGTGGGAAACAAAGACAAAAAACCAAAACACAACCTTGCTGTGACCCTCCTCTTCTTCCCAAGCTCAGTTTCACTCCTGTATTCCCAATTTCATTACCCAGTCCTACCAAGTGGTATAGGGTTAGAGGAAAATGAAGAGAGTAAATCAAAAACAGTGCGCAGTGTTTTAAGAGATTGCAATGTTCTTAACCATATGCTCTAAAAGACATATTAAATTGTCATGCAGATTTTTCTATTTTTTTTGTTTTAATTAGCCAATTGTTTATCTTTTACTATATTTTTCAATTATATTATCTTCATATGAACGAAAAGTACAGAAAATTTACTACCAGTGAAGCAGTATTAAAGATGACCGGCTCTTTTTTAATATCTAGCAAGAAGCTGTTTTCTGCCAAGTAAGGCTAAATATCTCTTCAGAAAGAGCCACTTCAGCTTTGTCTCTGACATCCACTGCCACTTCAGTTGTTCTTCACTGAATGTTCTATCTATAAAGTACTCCAGATGAAAAAGGCAATGCGTACACAGACTATATAATTTTGTTGGCCTGAGACAGTCTGAAGCTTGGATAAAGACAAGGATCACAATTTTCACCAAACTAGGCCCCTTTATCTACAGCACAAAGTGATAGTGTATGGGAGCATTTGCCCTGCTCTTGAGCTGACCATTGCTCAAGTACTTTTCAACAGTGTGAAGCCACCACCGGCCAGATCAATATTTTTCAAGAATATCACCACTATGGAAATACAACTGGATAGTGAGACATGCCAACCTTGCACCAAACAAACATCAAAGAGACCAAAAGAGATGAGAGAGATCAAAAGCAACATGCAAAGAAAGTCAGAGAATTCCATCAGGGCTTCTGGGTAGAAACACGTGATAGAACACAAGTTATAGCAGGCTAAACAGTCAAGTCTAGATGCAACAAAATTTAAAATTAAAACCAAGACAGCCTCCATAAAACATCATTGCTTAACTCAAACATTACATTTCAAATCCTAAAAACATCTCAAGTTCTTTTTGAACCAAAACACAGCAAAGATGTTTAAAATAGTATGCCTAATTTTTGCAAATCACCAAATAATCAGAAACAGGAGTCTGTCAATTCCCACATGTGTTTTGAATTAAAATGAAACTCTTTTTCATAAAGTCTTAATGGTTAACCAAGTACACTTAAACACACCCACCAAAAAAACAACCAAACAAAAACCTCTACAAAACAAAAAGCTTTACATAACAGTCTATTACGCACAAAAAACACCCCAGGAATCTCTACCAAAACCCCATAAACTAAGTTCACAGAATGAACTAGGTTGGAATGGTTGTTTGAAATAGTCTGTTTGGATTTAACCTTCCTTACATGTTCCTGAGAATTTTTAATTACTTAGTAGATGTAACAAAGACTGAGTAAATCCTCACCTTTCTTGAGAAAAGTACTCAGGACTCAGGTAACACGAACAGGTAAAATAAGCCAACAAAAACATAAATCATTCTCACCATTCACCTTGGTTAATCAGGCAAATCTTGTTTAAGGAATGACACATCCAGAACTTCAATATTTAAACACTAAGTGAATATGTCTTCTCCATAATGGCTGTTTGACCACAGCAGTGACACATATCTTCTACTTTAATTAACAGTGTACTAAATTAGGTGAAAACACTGATAGGTCTGTTTTATTTTCCTAAAATTACATATTCTTTTGATTCAAGTTTTAAATAATAAAACACAAGAATAAAAATATTTTATTTGTGTATGTATATATATATACACACATACATATTAAAAGCTCCGTTAGTTAGTCATTACAAGCATTTAAATGCACTGTAAGATATACCAACAAATAGCAATTAACTTTTTTTGTAAGAAGAATATAATTTATTAGGACAAGCTTGAGAAACTTAGAATACCTGTTTTAAATCATACAGTATAGTTTTAAGGTTGGTTTAGAATCACTTCATATACCAAAGATCTTTTACTTCATCTTGCAGATAAATAAAATCTTTTTAGAAAGAAAAGTAAGTAAGTATACCTGACACCATCCTTCTCCATTACAGACCTGCAGTTTCATGGGTCTGTGGTCAGCAAGAGGGATGAAAAAATCTTTACAAGTGCTCAAAGTATCTTCAGCTATCTGTGTTTTTTTTAAACAGATGCCTGTTTCTAACACTGTCGGGGCCTACTAATTTAATGCTACATAACCAGATCATAAGATTGATTAAAGTATATTTTTAATTCAACACAATACACAAGTGTATACAGCACTGCTATTCTGACTGAAACTTCACAAATAAGGCTCAAAATGCCAAGTCCAGGAAAACACAGAAAAAAATTTTATTGCGAAGGCATCACTAACAGGGTTAGGATTTATAAAGTCAGATCTCTACTACTCAGGAAGTACTATGCCTCTTATTAGTTTTATTATTTTGAGAAAAACCATTGCAAACTGCAGGAGGAAATGTTGTTACAGGAGGAAAACAGCAAAACTGAGCTATATAGGAATCACTGCTTACAGACAAATTATGTCAGAAAATGTGCCAAATATTTTTCAAAGCCATTTGATTGCTCTATCTTGCTGCAAGAGCAGACAACTGCAGAAGCATTCCAAACTGATATATTTTTTTCTCAAGCCGTTATTTCTTC
This sequence comes from Peucedramus taeniatus, assembly GCA_013400575.1. Taxonomy (NCBI): domain Eukaryota; kingdom Metazoa; phylum Chordata; class Aves; order Passeriformes; family Fringillidae; genus Peucedramus; species Peucedramus taeniatus. The sequence goes on from WBNO01016392.1 coordinate 16,424, forward strand.
ATTGGTTTACCAGCTAGAACATGGACAGTAACATGGTTTCTGCTTGTTCCTGATGTGTGAGACAACCTAAATTTAAATTGCCATTTAAATCAGGTAGACGTGAGCTGAAGTAGAAGCAAATCTGAACTATGTTTGCATTATATTTAAGTTCATATGCAGAAAAGACATATTATGTGAATTATTTTCAGAATGTACATGCTTCCACATGTGCTAAACACACACAACTTTTGCTAGAGATACCACCACAAATCCTAAGGATAAAATCACCATGTTAGCATGGTTGCTACTTTCATCTACTGCTCAGTCATAGCTTGGCATAACACTGATATGCTGTGGAAGGTAACAGAGCCACATGTCATTAATTCTGTTATCTCTGCAGTAAGCTGCCCAGTTACCACCTAGAATAACTGTTTTTTAAGGTTGTGGCTCTACAAAGAGTAAGTAACATGGCTTGTTTATTTGCTTTTATTGCAGCCTATAGTAGAATCGTGGTTTGGTTTTTTTTAAGCTTGCTGAAGAATTGGATTTCTTGCCAGGCAGGGAACACACAACTCAATATAAGCTAGATCTGACAATGAAGAGAATTTAACTAGAACACAAGTCTAGGAGAAATAAGATTGTAAGATGTTACATCCTCTCCTTGAAAAGTTTTAGACATAACCTTGAGATATTAGCTAAAACCTGGAATACATATTTTCTACAAGGAACCTGACATGCAATTTCATAGCTGACAAGAACAAAAATCTGTGAATGAACCCCTGTGCTACTGTGGCTCCAGAGTACCAGGAATAGGCTGTGCTCTTGTTACAGTATCGAATGCAGGACAATGCTCTAAATATCCAGCTGCTAAAATGGTTATCTACAGAGATATCCCATACACAATATTTGCAAGAAAAAAATCAAACACAGAGATCTTAAACTAGAATACTGGTCATAATAAGGTTAGGTGTGATGAATATAACCTCACTGAGGCAAAAAATAACATTCTGAACACAGGATGACTTTTACAGCCAGCTGTCCACTGATGATGATACATCTGCAGTATTTCAGGTTATAGAGGACTTGATGGAAATGCTCAAGCAATGACCTCAGAAAGCTGAAAAGACAGGCAAACAGAAGCAGTTTTCAAAATGAATGAGTAGCCAGTTAATTAGTAACAGTTTTCTGCTTTTTTGGTAAATCCAGATAGTATTATTTTCCAGGATCAACACTAATTGGTAAAAAAATATTCAGAGAGAAAGAACCACTCATCTTTTAAAGATGACCAAAAGCTTTTAACATAGATTATTTAAAAAGGAACATATGTCTATTTAGTAAAAATGCAATGACATCAGGAAAAAGAATTAACTAAAACACGAGGGAAAGAAAATAAAAACAAGGAAATTGAACATACAAATCAACAGTAAGCAGTCTCAACAATAATTAACAAGAAAAATGTAATTGCTCATTTATGGTCAGAAACTTGGTTTAGCTGATGCTAAAAGATTAACCTGTATAGTCCTAACATCATGGACAAAACAAAATATTACCTAAGGCACTGAAAACTTAGAATGCACCAGATGTAAAAGATGGAGCTAGAGATGACAAATACCCAGAGGCTTCGGGAACGCCGTCCCAGCGCGCCCGCTCCGCGCTCCCGCCGCGCCCNTCGGCAGGCTCGGCCTAAGCCACACGAGGTGGGAGGCAGGCTCCCAGACCTCACCGCATCACCCGTGTGCCGACCAGAACTAAACCTGCCACTGTAGCTCACAGAGAGAGCCAGCTCACAAAACACACAACTGAGGAAGCTACTCTAAACTCCACACTCAACAGGTAAAATATCCAATTGGACCACATGACTTAAGTTGTGGAACTGCAGCAGCCACAAAAAAAAAAAAAAAAAAAAAAAAAATCAAACANGAATTTGATTTTTAGAATTTTGCCTGAGCTTGCTTTTCTGAAAGTTTCCTTAAATTAGAGCCCAACAGAGAAAAAAAGTGCATTCACAGAGCTCACTTTAAAGAGCTGAATAAAGACTTCGGGAGGCAAAAAAAATCTAACTTGAAAACTGCCAGAATTATCCAAAAGTATTTTGAAATTCCCATGATTTGCCTTTTGAATCCTGCAAAAACAGGAAACTTATGAGTCCAATTATGCAGTCACTGAAAAACAATTGCTACAGCATTTCCATCTAATATTAAAAGTGCATGGTTTAATTATGTTTGCTAAGTGACAGGACATGCAAACAAAAAAAATTACATATTGACTTTCCAAATTTCCAAAAGTAAACAGAAATCAATTAGATCTTAAGTATTTTATGTTCTGAAAGATAAATTAGAGACAAATGCAAGTTTGAGAGCAATTCTAAATTTCTCATTTTTCGCTCATCTTTACTGATAAATTTCCAGACATTTACACCTTATAAAGATCATTTAAGGAAGCAAAGAACTAGCAAGTAGTCAAAAAGGATTCAGTAAGAGACCTACCAAGAAATGTCCTCTAATGCCAAGTCTGTGAAACCTGACAAGATGTACCTGAGGGTACTGAGAGCTGAAGTCATGAACCCACTCTCCACCTTTGCTGGAAGGCCACTCCTATCAGGAGAGGCTCCTGATGACTTAAAGACAAGTCCTCCATCCAACTTCTGATGGAGCAATAAGGATGAGTGGGGAACAACAGGCCAGGCAATCTCACTCTAGACCCTGGGAAAGTCACAAAGCTTAGTATTCTTGAAATGCACTTATAATTTATTTGTTTTTAACCAACATGGCTGCTTTCTGTCACAAAAACAAGTAGTAGGGAACAGCAGATGTCATTCGCCTTGGCTTTGACAAGACTTTTGATACTGGATGCCTGTTTTTAAGCTGCAACTTTATAGTCCAGGTTAAATTAGATGGCTGAAAAGCTGTTAAAAGGTTGGAGTGATGCTAACCAGCTCACCATAAAATGCAAGCAGCTAAGGATTCTATTTACAGTAAACCTGAGTAAGCCAAACCTGGACTGTGCTACATTGCATGTGCTTACTGGGCTTGTGTTGTGCCAACCATATTCCTTGGCTGCAGGAGAAATTCAGGTGACTAATTGTAATTGAAATTCATCAAGCACAACTGAGAAGTCCTGTACCTATGGCAGAATGGTACAGGATGATGGTGAACTCACTGGAGAACAGCTCTTCCAGAGAAGACCTGAAAATCTGGTAAGCAGGAGGTTCAACTCTGGCAGTAAAGACAGGCAGAAAACAAAGAGGGTAGAATTTTACAAAACTTGCCCCAGTTTATCAACATCTTTCTTGTGCTGCGAGCCCCCAAACTAGATATAATATTCTAGATGTGGTCTATTAAGTGTAAAATAAAGGGGGAATTAGTTCTCTCTACCTACCTACTGCACTTCTGTCAATACAGCCCAAGGTACTGTTGACCTTCTCTGCTGCCAGGGCACTTTGCTGGCAGACACTGAAACTACTGTTTGCTTAGAAGTGAGCTGCACTCAATCCAATCTGCAACAATCATCACATAATGCCACTGTGGTTGCTTTTGCTATGCTATTTAAGTGGCTGAAGGAACACATATCAGTGGCCACGGAAATCTTGGTGACTGTGACTTCGATTTCAAGAGTGCTACCCAACATTCAGAAAAAAAATATTTAAGGAAAAAAGTTGAACTAATCCTGAGCTCAGAGTAATCACTTGTCACATGAAAGTATGTTACCATTTGCTATACAAAGTATTACATTTCTGACATCACATCTTAAAAATGACCCACATCTTAAAAATATTTTTAAAAAACACACACAAAACCAAAAGCTGCTTCTTTTCCTGGGAGGTTCTCTGGGGCTTCTAGACGCTGTCACAAAGACAAAGGACATCATGAAAGAAAATTTCTTTTTTTCAAATATCTCATATCCTTCTCCTGCTCGTAATAGCTTTCATGCCTGGGGAAAAGCTGTCCACCTGAAAGAAGTGCTCACAATGACCCTCACACAGCTTCTGCACAGATTTGCCAGCAGTGCTGGCACAGCACCCTGCACTGAGCAGGACAGGAGCTTTCATTCTCCACTACTCCACATCTACTTCTTAATCCCTCAGCAGCTGAGCACAGGTTTATGCTCACTCCCTGTATGATATATTCTCTCTTGCACCAACTGAATTCAAGTATCCCACATCTGTGCCTGAAAAAATCCAACTCTCTTAAGAGACGAGTACTAAGGTGCAGACTTCATTTCAAAAGAATTACCCGTTGTCTTGGAATCATTATAAATTCCCAAAGTCACAGACCTTAACAGGGTGTTTTTCAAACACGTATCTTAGAAGAATTTTTTATTATTGCCTCTCTAATTATTAGTTCAGTCATCTCTGTTCTCACTGCAGAGCAATTATCCTACGCCATAAGAAAAATATATAGCGAATAGAAGTGTCTAATAGTTTTCCACTAGAAAGGACACTAATGATGAAAACCAGGGATTATTCCCCAGCCTAAATTTTGCCAAAAGCACATCATCAGATGATCCACTACACTCCCCTCTTCATTCCTCCTGAAATAACTTAAGATCAAAAGTCCAACTAGATTTGCTATTTAAAACTGGTTAGTCTAAAATTGGCTAGTTGTATTAGGAGTGATAAAAGCACTGACAGGGAGGAAAGAAAAGATAACTACAGGCATCAAGATGCCTGCTCTCCAAAGCCTTTTGTTTCTCAGACAGGAACATCAGAGAACATACCAAATTTAAAAGCAGATCCATCCCAAGATTTTCATTTGTTCAGTAGCAAAAATCTAGAGAAAGAAATTCAGTGAAGTTTAGAATCATATTTCAAAATAAATAGTGTAATTTGCCTTTGAAATCACACTTATTAAAGTATCTAACACAGCAAAATGCATTGTGTGCGACAGATAAGAGGCTGATTTTAAATTTAAATATATGCTAAATTAATTCATAGCTCTTATTTTTTCATTTACATCCTCCTATTACGTTTCTTTTATTTACTTGCTCATGCAATATGAGCTATCATAAACTTTTATTGAAAAACAAGTATTTGCTTTCTGTCAACAAGAGGTGTCACATGCCTAGTCTTCTACAATAGTGTATGAGACTCAACTCTTCCAAAAATTACTTTGAAAGCCTGTCATCTGAAGTAAGAATTGATTAATAGTTTTATTTATTCACTCTGACAACTGGTGGCATTCTACTCACTTTGAAAAAAATAATTCTACATTTCCACCATCCCCAAAGAAAATTCTCCTGACTCACACTTCAGTTTTAAATAGAGAGGGTGGGGGGCAGCGTGTTGGGATTTCCACATTTTTTAATTTTATTTTTACTGTCTATAAATCAAAAGGATGGAGTAAAAAGAAGCAAAAATAATGTTTGTGATTAAGAAATCCAGTAACAGAACAACCTTCACCTCACTTTGCCATTGTAATTACAAAATAAACAGGGAAAATGCATTGGTTTTTCTGTTACTTAAAGCTCTAAGCAGTACATCCAAATTTAATCCCTTTTTTTTTTCATGTGTGCATACATAACAAAGGCTGCAGTCATTAATAAACCAAGTCATTTGCTTAACTTGCAACAGATGGTAATAAAAAGACCTTTGCTTTCTGATATTTGTTCAAGAATACAGCCTATTTAAATTAAACATCAATCCTTACAAACAGAGAAATACTAGTATTTACATGAAAAGGAATTTGTTTACATAAATACAGAAAAAAATTATAGCCAAAAAGATCTTTCACAAGCTACATGTAAATTGAAACTGAGTATCTTCATTGGTCTGTTTTTCCCTTATACTTCACCTTATTTTCTGCCTTTCTACAACTGTGACACTGGACAGCTAAATCAGTGTCCCTGCAAACATCTACAGAGCACATGCAAGAATTTACAAAATTTCACACAGAACTGGAGACTTCCAAATACATCATCACCTTCTAAAATCCATTTTTATAATAAAATGTCTGTATTATAGTACTTTACTGTCTCCTCCCTCACACAGATATCACCAGACCAATGAGATGATAGGAAACACTTATGTATGTTGACACTACCAAATGTACATAACTCATGCAGGATTGATGGAATAATCCAACAGGAAATCCAATCAAAAGAAACCCCAAATCAATGATTACCCTACTTTAAAACACCCCTGCAGTCAAAACATGCAGGGATACAGCAGTACACTCCTGAGGCAGGGGAGTCAATGGCCACTAGAAGGAAGGTGATGATCCAGTAGGAGCCTGGAGCAGATCACAGGCAGTGCAGAGGCACCTGATGCTTTCCTGGAGACAAGTCATTATCCAAGTAGGGATGTGCTTCTTTACAAGCCAGAGGTGCAAAATGAAGCCACAGCCGGGAACAGAGTGGGGCAGGATTCACCAACAGGCCCAGTGATGCTACAGCCAAGCTTAACTACTCCAGCTCATATTTGCAGCCTAATTAAATCATGTTCCTCATACTTCAGGAAGATAGCACTCCAAGAATTCTAGTGACAGCCTGTACAGACTGTCCGTAAGACACCAAGGTGTGATTCTGTTGTAAAAATTCTGTTCAAATACACAGCCTCTGAAACATACCCTACTTCCCTATTATTAGGAAAAAGTTATTCTGAAAAATAATCTTCATTTACAAGAACTATGAAAAAGCCCACTTCCTCTATAGCATAGGTATGCAAATTAGCAATTAACTGAAGAAGTAATACATTAACAGATAAAATATCCTTTGGGAAACTGCAGTAAAATGGAAAGTCATACAATGAAACCACCCAGAAATTAGCTGCAGCAACACTGACAGTGACAAGCATTTCTAAAAATATTCACTTCATCTATATTTAAAAGTCTGAAAATAAATATTCAGTAAGTTCAAAAAGCATATTGCTACTTTTTTCTTAAAAGAGTTCAAAACACTTGAGTTATGTAATCAGTAAAATTAGTGGAGCCTTCTAAAGTTAGTTTACAGTAGAATTTCTTTTAAACACATCTTGGCAAAGACATTGCTGAGATAAAACTTGTGCATACCCAACTCTGACACTCACAGCTTAAAGGAGTGCTCCAACCCCTAAAAAGATTCTATACATTAATCTGCCAAGACTGAGATGACTACCAGGTGTTCAATTTATTTCCTGTCTGATTTTGATCTACTGTCAGTCATTTCAGACTTTTCTTTCTGACTGAAAAAAAGATTTAAAATTTAGCCCTTCCCCAAAGGTCAGCCAATCTTTATCATTAGTAGGAAAGGCAACCAACATGTTAATGTGCATTCCTTGGCTTAGGACATCATAACACTTTACCGAGGAGAACAGCCATTCTCCATATTTTATTGCAAAATGTGTGAAAATAAGATCATGTAATTGGAGAGGTAGTCATCACAAATTTTAGTGATTCGACCCATTTCTTTTTGCCTGCTCCCTAAACTTGCTAAGCCAGAGTACAGTGGATGAAACTAACTCCAGATAGATACTGCTACAGCTATCACAGCAAATGGCTGTGGGTGACAGGCCACCATAAGAAAATAGTCAGGAAAAATGCAAATTTGTAACACAGTGTCAACCTGAGATACAGCCTTTTGTTTACTCACCAACTGCATATGCCATTAAAGTTCTTTCTCACTGACTCAAGTGCATCATTTGCAAATTACTGTTACCAGCATATTAATAAATGACACGTAATAAGTGCCATATTAACTGACGAGTATTCAGGTTATCACATCCACCACACAACACAGAAATAAAGTTGCACTTGCAATTAATATATTCAATTCCAATTTTTTTCTGAAATTTTGGGAACAACTTATTTAGGCAAGCCTTCCATATGCTTCAAATACTGCAAACCTTGTTTTGCTAGTCTGACTATCATGAAATATCAATGTGGATTTGAAGACTGAAGCATTTTCATACAAATCAAACCAGACAGGACTATGTAGAGACCACAGCAACTGTTTATGCTGCAAGTTTTGTACTTAAACTCTTATACTCTGTATGAAAGATGCAAGAGGATAGGAGAAGAAATAGAAGGAAAAAATACTGAATACAGTCAAATTTCATTTAGCCTCCTAACATTATTTGTAATTACTTTATGCTAGCAGTCTATGTGGTCTCTAAAAGGAACACATGTACTTCTATCAGCAGAGGGGGTAAAACACTGAAGGATGTATTTTAAAAAATAGCAACGGGACAATGGCCAAAAAAAAGCCACAAAGGAAAGTCCAGTAACAAGTCCACATACAAGCCTCAGTCTTCTCTTGACACACACACTTTCTCTAAATAATTTCCCTGAATATCACTTCTCCCACTCAAAATATCACCATTTTATTCAGTTGACCTGTGCCTTAGACAATGACCTTGGAATAATCAGAAACCAAGACCAGCTGCTTCTCTGCAAAATTCTCACTGCAAACTTTACCTGAGAGATTCAGAGGACAAAGTCACTGTAATCACTTTTTACCTGACACTGCCTAAGTTATTACCTTACTAACCTTGTATGTGCATATTATAAAAATCATCCATTTATGTTACAGTGAATTACTTTAAGTTAACACTGGGAACACAACACCTGAAATGAATTTCAAGTGACAAGACCATCATCAATCATACTTTCTCAACAGTAATGCCACCACATAAAGCCTTCTGCTCTACTGCTTAAAAACCTAGGTGTTTTAGGAAGAAAATATTTCACAGATGGTGCTATGTATGCTGATACTTTTCTGAATTAGGAGGTTCTTTGTAACTATAGCATAAGTCAATCAAAACAGCATATTTGTTTGACTAATATTTCATTTTAAAACACAAATAATTACAAATATTAGTAATGCAACTTATTTGATTCCCATTTCTAACTGTTTAAAACATTACATGCCAAATCAGGAAAGGAATCAAGAAAAATATACAAAATTAGAAACCACCAGTGAGGTCTTCCTTTTGCAGTGAGTCCTCAAAACCCAACAATTTTATTTGTAGACATTTTTTCAGATTATACAAGATAATAATTCAAAGTAAAAAAGTGCTGGTATTAAATTCAGAGGAAAAACACTCTATCAAGATTGTATGTATTAATATTGGAATCAATTTTTTATGTCAGCAATCAGTGCTATTTCTAGATTATGTTTTAATTTGAAAACAGTAAGATCTTATATGATGTTCTAACAAAGAGTTTTCACAAAAGCAACTTTTTGGCAGTAATTCAGAGACCAGCCAAGTTATTACTTCAATTGCTAGGCAAAAAAGGAGCAGTATTTTAAAAAAAGTATGATAAATCTATGGCTCAGTTATGCTATCATAGATAATTATAAGTCTTTGTAAAATAAACACTTCAACACACCATAAAAGCACTCACACAGTAGGAATATTTACACATTCTCAAGCATCAGCTTATAGCTTTAAAATATATTGTTTATAAAACACTAAAGCTTTAGGACAAAGCATTTTCTGAATGTAATATTCATTAAGGTAAAATGACATTAAGATTCAATCTATTTGATTCAAACACTATCGGTAGGCATCCCAGTCAGGGTCAGGTTTTTCAGTATCTAGGATCTCCACATCTTGAATTTATCAGGGAGCTGTTTCAGAGAAAGAGCCCAGGAAACACAGAAGCTGTGTGAGCTGGAACCAGCATGCTGAGCCTCCTTTCCTCCAGAATCCAACCTCAGCACAACTACAAGCCTCACAACAAAGTATTAGAAAAACAGGCATAGATAACTCACCCCAACCTAAGGGCCAATCTCCCACACAGGGAGATTGATAAACAATTACCACTGCAAGAGAAAGAGACCCAGCTTGAGGGAAATAAATGTAATTTACTGTCAATTAGACTCGGGTAGTGCGGAGCAGAGACAAACAAGACAATGACTTTGCTTCCCTCTCTCATCAGCTGCACTGTGCTCCTTCACCCCAGACTCCCACACCTCCCCTGGGGCAGCAGGGGCAGCTGTGACTGGTCCAGAACAGCTCCTCTCCACAGCTCCTGCCTGCTCACAATTCCCCCTGCTCTGGCATGGGCTTTCTCCCATGGGATGCAGTCCTTCAGGAAAACAAAAATGCTTAAAGCAGGGGTTCTCCACAGGCTGTGGTTCCTTCAGGAACTCTCCACCTGCTTCAGTGTGGGTTCCTCCTTCCATCCTGTGTCCATGTGTCAGCTGCTTCTTCCATCCTCTCCCCCTTTTGTCTCACCTCAGATTTCTCTGGAGCAATTCTCTTTTATGCAGTACTGAGTCCAATACAGCTCTGATATAGGTCTGTGATTAGTGTCTGAGCCATGACACTAAGCTGAATCTTCTGATTTTTTAAATCAAAATTTAAAACTACTTTCCTCAAATATGAGATGCATAATTTTGTATGTTAATGTAAACACAGTGAAACCCTCATGAATAAAACATTAAGCAAACTTCTATGAATTTAAATTGTGTTACATTATAAAACAATTGTTGAGCTAACATTACAGCTCACATGTTACAGGAAATGTTTAAGGTTTCTACAGTTTAATCATCATTAATGGCACAAGGAAATTATTTACTATCAAATGGATCAGAGAATACATAAAGAAGGCCTTTGCAGTATTGATTTCGCACATAAAATTAACATCTGCAGTTGTACTTGGAACTGCCAAGAAGGCTTGACTAATATCAACTCCTCTTATTATAAAGCCTCAAGAAATAGCCAAAGTTGGGATGTCAAACTTATTTTTAAATGACGAAAGAGAACATCTGAATGCTTCACAGCCTTGACTAGTAAGTGATTAAAGTGTAACCGACTGAACTGAATTTCTGCCAGTGTCAACATAAAACTTTTTTTAAAAGTCAGTGCCATGAATTATTTACTGTTCTTTCAAAGCTCAGTGTCAACACATCAATTCACTCTCATGCTATTCCTCCCTTACAACCCCTACTAGAATCACTCTAATATGCAGGAGGGTGACATACATCTGCAATGTAGTGAGCAATGTAAGAAGGCTAGGCAACCACTCAAATTATTCAATGCTTTGCAGACCTAGGAGGAACATCTTTAGCACAAGCACATTTCCATAAGGTGTACAATTTCAGAGACCCTTGGAAAAGACAGAGCAGGCCATCATAACATGGTTCCTACATAGGCATAACTCCTTCCAAAAACCTGTGCATGGGACTACAGTAGCACCAAATCAGCTCCACAAAGCAAAAGATGGATCAAGTACAAATAATCAATAATACTGCACAAACAACCCATACTGGAAAACTATGGTGCTTTAACACTGAAAAATTGCACCACTATGAGAGCTGTAAGAAACTACATGCTTGAAAAACCATCTTTCCAGTATCTATAACCAGGGTATTTTGTCCACTAGAAGTATACAGCAGACTGTCAAAAGCAGGAGTATTGCCCCAAGTCACAGAATCGCAGAATCAATTACATTACAAAAGACCTGTGAGATGATCAAGTCTAACCTATGACCAAACACCACCTCATCAAACAGACCACAGCACCAAGTGTGCCATGTTCGGTCTTTCCTTAAACACCTCCAGGGACAGTGACTCCATAACCTCCCTCAGTAGCCCACTCCAATATCACATCATGCTTCAGCGAAGAAATTCCTCCTCCTATCCAACCTGAACCTCCCCTGGTGCAGCTTGAGGCTGCATCTTCTTGTCCTGTCACAAATCACCTGGAAGCAGAGGTCAACCTTGCTACAACCTCCTTTCAGGCAGTTGTAGAGAACAATAAGGTTTCCCCTAAGTTTCCATTTCTTCAGGTCAAACAACCCCAGCTCCCTCAGCCATTCCTCATAGGACTTGTGCTGCAGACTCTTAATCAGCTCTGTTGTCCATCTCTGGACACACCTCAGTGTCGTTCTTGAACCTCAGCCCTTTCTTCCCCAGGGCTCAGAACTGGACACAGGATTCAAGGTGTGACCTCACCAGTGCTGAGTACAGGGGAACAATCACTGCCCTGGGCCTGCTGGCCACACTAGTGCTGATACAAACCAGGATGCCCTTGGCCTTCATGGCCACCTGGGCACCCACTGGATCATGTTCAGCTGGCTGTCAACCAGTACCTTCAGGGCTTTTCTGCAGGGCAGCTTTCCAGCCACCCTGCCCACAGCCTGTGGCACTGCCTGGGGGTGTTGTGACCCAAGTGTAGGATCCAGCACTTGGCTTAGCTGGACCTCATACCGCTCATGTCCACCCATCTATCCAGCCTGCCCAGGTTCAGTTCTGCAGAGCCTTCTGACATTCCAGCAGATCACACTCCAACCCAACTTGATGGCATTCATGAATTTACTAAGAGTACACTTGATTGCCTCATCTAGATCATCAGTAAAGATGCTAAACAGGACTGGGCCCAGTACTGAGCCCTGGGGAACACCCCTATTGACCAGAGACACCAATTGGATGTGGCTCCATTCACCACCACAGTTGGGACCGGGCCATGCAGACAATTTTTTACCTAGTGACAACAAAATATCTAATAAAAGATACAAATTTTTAACCTAATTTTACAAACCTCCCTTCTTTAGAAATAGCATAAGCCCAATTCAAATTATCACACCATTACAGTCTTAAATTCTCAAATTCTAATACAAGGATTGTCCACTAAAAAGTGCTGAGAACAAAGTGTGAACACCCAGATGCTGCAAAACCACTAAAACATACTCCCAAAAGAACACACAAGTATGCTTAGCAAAGTGGTAACATTATCAGATATATTCATTAAGAGACAAATTAAATAATGAAACAGGTGATGATGTTCAAGGCTTTATTACTTCTTAATTAAGTCTGGGCATGATGTACAACTTCTGTGCGATGTCATGAAGACCTCTGTATCACCAGAGTGCCTGAAATGAAACACATTTCTCTTGGCTAATTTCTCCTTTGCAGCAGATACAAAAAAGCATCCATGACCTAAAAAAGCACAGCTAAACCAGCTGTACTTGCAGAACTTGGGCCTAGATCTAACAGTATTTCAACAGTTACTTTTCACAAACAATTCTTGAACTGTGCTATCGTGTCATAACTTCTGCCTCTTCAGTCCAGATATAGCTGAGGAAAATTGTTAAGATTATCCTGTGGATTTATATATACACAATCTTTTCTTTAATAGTGTATTCTTACAGTTTCACTGAAATGTAATTGATGTTTATAGCTTTGTTCCAGTAAAAACTACACTAAGTTTCCAGCTACCAAGTATCACACTTCAATTAAGCCTCTGGTGTAACAAAGTTAACACTAGACTGACCTCAGTAAAACACGCTGGAACTTTAGCCTTCATTTCCAAAGACTCAATAATATCCCTAGCATCTCTCAGCAGTGCACTGTGCTGGCTAAAATTAGCAGAAACAGTTTACTAAATACAGTTTCTCAAACTAAATTAGTAATGAAAACCCCCCAGGTTCAATTAGGAGCTTTGGAATAGGACAGAAATCACTAATCTTTTATCCCTTACCTAGAAAACATGGTGAACTTTAATAAACAAAGCTTATATATTAAAAGAGTAATGTGAACCCCAAGCACCACAATAATTTCAAATACAGCAATTCTGTAGAAGATAGTTTTCCTAGGTCATGAGTGTCCAAATTTCTAAATCATGACTACAAAATATAACATAAAGAAGTACTTCTTTCCTATAAAGCAGTTATTGGCTTTAAGAAAGCAGTCCGGGTAAAATGAATAATATGTAAGACAGTGTGTGTGTGTTCTCAGATTTCTCCACATACTAAGTCAGGGCCTACTCAGCACAGTTCTTACTGTTTTTTCAGACTTCTCAGCTATTCACACAAGACACAAATTTCAGAAGTTCACAAAGCTTCTCAAAAGTATTTTGAATAGATGCAGGTAATGTGCATATTTTGCCACATTTCTGTAGAATACATTCTTTCTTCTTAAATCCCACACAAGTGTTACCAGCTTTCAGCAAGACCATTATGCATCAACTCAAATACAGACGTCTCTACTCACAGTTGTTAAAGAGTTCTAATGAAAATGCTCACATAAGACTATCACAATTTTCACTGTACATTAAATAATTCCACGGACTCCAGTTATATTCAAAACTGGTAAGACTGCAGTATGCTAATTTTCTAATTTGATAAAGGAATGCATTTTTGCTTCTCACTGTTTACTAAATGTTCATGGTCAACCTCGGCATTAATGTAATATAACAATAAAAGGCTTTGAAAACATTTTTGAAAATCAATCCAATCTGCCTTCATGTTATTCAATGCTGCATTTTCTAGGACTCAAATTTTGTGTATTAGACATTATCACCCACTTTTAAAGCCTGTGAAGAGTCTCAGAGATATTGTAAAACAAGCAATTCCTGAGCTGATCACTAAATTACTAACAGAAGGACATCCACATACAGTGTTTACCACAGATGTCCTAATTAGATATGATAACTCAAATATTCATGCAACAAAGAATTTACCTTTGCCTGACATATTCTGGCTTATCCTCATTTGAGTTCATAGAATATTCAGTGTTAAAAGGCACCCACAAAGACCTCTAAGCCCAACTCTTAAGTGGGTGACCTGTACAGAGACTGAACTCATGACCTTGGCATTATTAGCACCATGCTCTAACCAAGTGAGCTAATCTCAGTTCCTATCAATAGAAAATAGAGCAAAAACCCACAACTCTTACTTGTTCCAACAAAAAACTGTTGCAAAATGTTGTGGGAGAAAAGATAGATACAAGTAGATAAAACAGTTGTGTGCATAGGGTGTGCACTGAATGAAAGGGCACGTTCCTATCTATGTGAGAAACAATTTCTAAAATCCTCCAGCACAAATTTCTTCAGAATGCACATTACAATCTAAATACCATTTGAAATTTATGGACACTCAGCTCACAATGAACGTTTTTTAGTGCTGCCTGTACTCGTAGTAAAGTTTCTGGTATTCTCCAGATGGAAGCATATACATTTTAAACCCAAAAAAGGCTATTGCCCAAGAGCGTCACCAAACAAAACAACAAGAGTTGTGAAAATCAGACTTTATCTGACTTACCGCCAGTGCTTTAGACAATTTTGTTCTATAGTTATTCAAAACAATCACATCAATCTCCTTAAATGGCACATAGGCAAAGCCATCTTTAATAAATACTCTTCTGGCTCTAAATAAATCCACAGCATCTGCAAGTCCAACCTGAGAAGGAAGAAAAACTCACATTGTGGAATAGCAAAATAACACAGTAACAAGTTTACAGCCTTTAGATTCAAGATGGACCAGTAAAGCTTTAAGTCATTTTCTGTCTTTTAACATTGTCTCCAGACAAAACTCAAAGACTGTGAAATTAAATCTTGACTCAGGAATAGCTAGTCATTATTTTGGTGGGAAAATATTGCTTGCTTACAGAAAGTCATGCAACTAGGCAAAATAAGGTACTTCAAAGTTTGTGTCTACAAGTATTGATCCAATTATGTAGCTTTGCATCACTTACTGGTTTGATATTTGAAAATGGATTTCTGTTCCTAATGTCTGGAAATATTTGATTCACGTAAGCTACATACAAAAGGTTTTGCAAGCTGATCTGAAACGAAACCAGCTTTACTCCAAAGAACCAGTGGGACAAATGACAAATTTTTTCTTCTTCCCTTGCTCTCTTGCAAAACAAATTTCTGACTAATACAATCAGACCAAACCTAATTTCAGCAATAGATATTTGACAATGTCCATCCTGAACAATCTGACAGCCAGGTAAATTAAGTCATTTATCTGGGAAACATGAAAACTTAAGATCAGTTTTGTGGCAAAAGTAAGGGGTGGCAGAAGAGGACAGAAGCCATTATTGGTACTTTGAAGCTTCCTTCATTTTCCCAGTCCCTCCCTCCACCGTTATACTCGCATGAAGTAGAGGAACTCTGATTAGTGCTTTGGAAACTTGGATTTACTGTGACTACTAGACAAACTTAAAATTAGTAATCTTGCATTTAACTGGGAGAGAATGAATGCACATCTGTGGGACTCAGCAATTTTTACTTACCTTATAGAACATTTGTTCTTTTACTTTAGACAAACTGAAGCCAGGGGTTGATGCACTCAGCTCATTAGCCAATTCATTTTTCAGGTCTTCACCAATCTAAAATTAAGAATTTGTTTTAAAACTGTTGAAATACTTTAGGATAAGCGTTTATTTTATTAGCATGAGCTAAAGTATTACTTAACCTGTAATATCATCTGTTTAGTTGAAAAGAGAAAAAGAGCTACATATTCAGTAAGTGATCACTAATAATTAATTAAGCAGAAACCAGTAAAACGCTAGTGTTAAATAGTGTTCAGCAACCTTCCCTCTGAAGTAGAAAAGCAGATTTTAAACTACAATAATTTTAAGTATTAATTAGAACTGTAAAGCACATTTTTTAGAAGTCAGCTTCTCTAAAATAAAACTTGTGACAATCTTTGCTTGTCTCTAGATATGCATTAAAACAAAGCAAGATGAATAAAGGGCAATTAGTAAGGACTTCATCAGATTTTAACAAAAAGATCAGTTTCAGCTTATTTTTAAATAAAGATTTAACAAAACCATATCTACCTATACATAACTGTATTCAACTGTATTTCCTTTTTCTAAGGAGTGAGAGCAACGGCACCTTTACTGTCCTTTAAGTGTTAGTGCTTTTGCACTTCCTGAAACAAGGAAGTAAAGCAGCAATGCTCTAATTTAACAACCTGAAGTACTTGAAAACCACAATGTTACATTTCCTAATAAAAACACTTAAATAGAGCACATACATAAATACACATCATAGAATCATAGAATATGCTGAGCTGGAAGGGACCCATCAGGATTGTGAAGTTCACTTCCTGGCCCTGCACAGGACACCCCAAGAGTCACCCCATGTACCTGAGAGCATTGTCCAAACACCTCCTGAACTCTGTCAGGCTGGTGCTGTGACCACTGCCCTGGGGAGCTGTGCCAGTGCCCAACCACCCTCTGGGTGAAGAACCTTTTTCTAATATCCAACCTAAGCCTCCTGTTACAGCTTCAGGTCAGTCCCTTGGGTCCTGTCACCATTCACCACAGAGCAGAGATCAGTGCCTGCACCTCCTCTTCCCCTCATGAGGAAGCTGTAACTGCAGTGAGGTCTCCCCTCAGTCTCCCCCAGGCTGAATTGACCAAGTGACCTCAGCCACTCCTCTTGAGCTTCACCTCCAGACCTTTCACCATCCTCACGGCCCCCCTCAGACACTCTAATAACTTCACATCTTATATTGTGGCACCCAAATCCACACACATTTGCATAACATGCTTTTGATGAAGTATAATGGGAGTAGTCCCTGACTGGAATAAATTAAAATGCTAAGGAAGGCAGAATATCTTCTCAAAATGTAAATGGACAGAAGTGTCACCAAAACATAATGTTCTGTGCCACTGCTCTCCATAAACTGGATGTGTGCTCCCATACCTACAGTGAGCTGATACAAAGCTGCAGTCAAGGAAGTTTTTAGAGACTAGTCAGGAACCAAGCCCAGGCCACCACATGCAATAGATGTGCAGGCTCCAAATGCAAGATAAAGTCACCCAATGTCTTTCCTATCCATGGGAGGGGATGTGCTTAAGCAGTTTTATTCTCAAAATGAGGCAGAATATCTAATTTGTTGACCAACACTGATATACAATTAAATAGGCATTTAAACAAAACTTTTTCCCTTCTCAACAAAAGAAGAAAACAAAAAAAAATCCACTTCACTTGGAAGTCATAGGAAGGACCATTTAATTTCAAACTTGGAGGAGTAGCTTAGTGAAAAACAGTGATTTGATATATGCATATGAAATAGCCAAGGCAGCAATGTTGAGAAGGCTTATGGCTACCCTGTCTGCATCTTGATGTAATCTGCAGTACTCTCAGGAAAACCAGCTTTAAAAAATAATAATAAAGATGCCAGCCAGGCAGAAGTATGTAGCTTTGAAGAGAGAGGAAATACACAACAGCATTATATTTCTGCATGTAAAAATGTAAAGCTCAGCAGCCTGTAAAGAAAGCATTCTTCTTTAACAAAGTAGCTGTATCAAAAAAATTAAATGTTTCTGTAAATGAAACAAGAAAATACTTTCAATAAAATACTGTCATTAACAATCTTATTCTTGTTAGACTTCGAAAAATTCCTGCTTTTCATGACACACTGAAACTACATACAAATTTCAAACAGTGGCACCAAAACTCCATTATTCCTTCCAGATGATTTATTTCTTGCCTAAGTAAGTATAAATCTAAGTCACTGCATCAGCCTACCTTTCACCTACCAAAGACCTAAGTTTTCATTTTAATTCCAAACTAGTGGCTTCCATTTTCAAATGGAACAGTTTTATGCATTCTTGGTAGAAATCTCTTAGGAGAGCGTGTCCACCTTGTCATTCCAAACCCTCACTGACTGTGTAAATAAACTGACCAAATAAAAACAGTACAACACCTTGTACAGCAATGGTGGTTACAATTCCACTATTTCTTCAAGGATATCTTACTAAAAATAACTCCATCAAACAAATTAAGCCAAGGACAGAGCGGAGTTTTTTTTCAGAGAGTATTAAAGGAGTCCAGGAACTGTTTTACAGGCCAGCAATATTGAGGGAGAGGCAAGGATTTCTTCTTTATTTGTTCTTCCAAACAAATCAGCTTAATTTCATCAACAAAACCTTTTTTTTCAGTATTACACTTTATATCAAGGGGGATTTATTCCAAACTTCACAAGCTGTCTACATCCTTCTTTATTAGTAATTTGACCATATCAATTTTGTATAGATGTAGTGACAATCATTTTACATTTTCTTGCATGTCACTAGCAAATAATTTAACATTTTTAGGGTAAAAGTGATCCTGAAACCCTCACAGAAAACAGGTTAATGGACCATGATTAAAGATTTAGATAAGACTGTGGAGAGTGTGAACAAAAACAGAGTTTCATCAGAAATTTTATTTTTTTAACTAATACAAATATTATTGCAAAGCACTATTATATACATAAATGATACACATAAAGCTGTTAAATAATTTAT
>WBNO01016393.1:0-43159 GCA_013400575.1 Peucedramus taeniatus
TGTAAGAAATTAAGTGCAAAATAATTTATTAAACAAATAATTCTATTTATATAATCATTCTGTGATTAGTTCTACTACCCAGACTTGGAAAGGCATATGATTCAAAACCTAATGTTCAACATATCAAGTTGCTTATTACTTACATAATCTATTGGAAAGCAATGCTCCACCCCAGGATTCATTTTCTCATCTAAAATAAAACCATGATACTTTCTTTTTTTAAATGCATATGTGTAACATTTCTCTTCTGTATAAGAAGAAATTGACCCTTCCCTTTCTTGGTGCTTTGTGATATAGCATAGGAGACAGCCTGAATGAATACTTTGTCTTTCTACAAAGTAACTGAGTCAAAGAATTCCAGGCACTGCACTATTTAGGCAAAAACTGTGTAATTGTTACCAAATACAGCATGTCTTTATGTCTTTATGTCTTTATGAAGACAAAATGTGAAATAAAACTTACACAATTTAAGTGTCTCAACTACATTAATCATATGCAGCAATGTATTAACATAAACAATAATGTATTATTTATACATATACATATAATACTTTCTCTTATTTTTCTTGCACACATTTTATGCATGGAACATGATCTTATGCAAATTTTATTTAATCCTTTTTTTTTTTTTTTAGGCATTTATAAACTGGCCCTTGGGCTGCACTATAAAATGTGGGAAAAAAAATCATAATGGAACAAAAATTAAAACATTGTCTGGTTTTAGTTCCTCTGCTTTGCTTTCAAGGGAACTTCATATCACAAATTTATGGCAGCTATAATTAAAAAGTGTGTATACATATATGAACACTAAAGTATTAAGCACCTTAAAGTCACTAAAACCAAAAGAAGCTTTTTACAGCAGTGTTAAGGCCTTTTCAAAAGGAAAAAGATGAGCAGAATGATGTTTTGTTTCTGCTTTACTTAGATAAGAGAACTCTGACTCCCTGTCAGGATGTAGGAACCACATATTTATATCAGCCATGAACACAATAGTGTTCTTTCTCCGACATTTAAAAAACCCCAATCTATTCCCTATATTAACTTGTCCAAAAATCAGCCAAAGAAACATTCAGAAGCCAAGACTTTGATGCATGATGGCAGGGGAAGGAATATGGAGGACCAAAAGGGTTGAAACCAGTCCTCCTCAAATGTAGTAAAGACCCAGCTCATCCTAAATCTAATGGCTAATCCTGCTTGTCTAAAAAGGAAGTCACAGAAAATAAATGGGGAGGTACAAGGATAAAAGCAATATGGCTGGCTGCAGCTGGGCTTAACATTTTGCAGACTGGAAGCTTTGATAAATGTTTTCCCTTTTTTAGTAGATCAAGTTTGCCATGTCATAAAAAAGCTCATTCTGCAGGAAGAAGCTTTTTAAAGAGTGCAAGATGAACATGCAGATTAAAGAAGGAATAAATAATCATGATGGAAAACAGCAAATAAGAAGACCACAGCTCTCCCATACTACGTGCTTTGTCCTTGTATCTACAAGCTTCATTCCCCCCCAGCAAACAATGAATTATAAATTACCTCATTGAACAGAACATTCACCCTCATCTATATGCTAATATTAAGAAGTAAATATGCACAGAAATAAGTGCACGTTTACAGCCATAATAATGAATTAAAAGCAAAAGAACTCTAAACCTACTTCTCCAAGTCTTAATGGTGTTGAACAAAACGACCTACCGTGATTTATAGGGCTGAGAAATTAAAGTCTCCTCTATAATTCTCAGAAGATAGACAGAATGACTGAAACAAAATCTGTGCTGTTAATCTTCACTGTCATATGTATAATGTATGCCAAAACACCTACATTAAATTTACTAGTGGTTTAGTTTTTTTCCTTTTTGTCTCATGCACTGAGTGCTTATTTGGGGCTAGATATTAATTTCAAAACACTGCAACATTTTGTCTAAGTATGTATAAAACTGAGTATTCCTTTAATCTCATAACTTTTGAAATGTCCGTATTAGCAAAATTACTTTCAGAAAGTATGGGAACTGATTGAATCAACCATGTGTGAACAAACATTTTTCAAAGACGTCTCTTCAAATTTTTTAAAAAAAAAATTTTTTTGCAAATAAACAGTGCATCCAACTTTTTGATGTCTTCAGTGTATCTTGAAAGATTCATTCTAACAATTCAAAGTAATGCTTACTGACTG
Organism: Peucedramus taeniatus; assembly: GCA_013400575.1. NCBI lineage: Eukaryota > Metazoa > Chordata > Aves > Passeriformes > Fringillidae > Peucedramus > Peucedramus taeniatus. The sequence goes on from WBNO01016393.1 coordinate 2,165, forward strand.
CACAGACAGGTAAGCAGCATGTGTGAGTACCTGCCTGCAAAATATGGCTTCACAAATAAAGCAATAAAACACTTTACTGGACACAATGATGGAATACTTTAATGTGATTTTTTTTTTAAACTACTTTAGGTTTCTATCAGTTTTCGCTACAATGATCTTTGATGCTAGGGTTAATGGCTGTTCCTAACATGCAGATTTTCTTGCCTTGACAACAGAGAAATACTTTAAAATTTTCAGTCCTTTTAACCTTAATTTCCTGGTATTTGATTTCAGGAACAGTAGAGAAATCTTATGCATTTTATATCCAGGATATCAATACAAAATTTTCATTTTTGGGTTTTTTTTCCTCTGCCAATGTGCAATGGACACCATCTAGTAATCACACTTAATGTCTTAGGAATCTGTAGAAAAACCTTTACAAAGTTAATGGCTACAAGATTGTATTTATATATTTTAAATGGAAGTTTCATATGTCCGTGAACAAAAGCAATGCAGAAAGATTCAGATATGTAAAGACTTAACGCATTAGAGAATAATAACTATTTATAATTCTTCCACTACAAAAGCTATCCTATAAAATGAGTTACTGTTAATGATGGTATCACAAACAAAAGACCCTGATTTTGTGCAGGAGCAGTTTCCTATCAGCAACGTATCAAGTGTAATGAGATTCTTCTCTAAGGTCCTAGCAGCAATCCTGTCACTGAAGATTATGGCAGTACATGACCTAGAAAATTAATTTGAACTACATAAAACATGTATAAAAACCTAGTATTGTCTATTGAAAGGAAAAAGCAGAGACTAAAATCTTTCTCTTGTTACTAGCCAGCTAGTATTCCCATGAAACCATGTGTTAACCAGGAAAACACTGGAAATTGAAATGACCTTTAAATTAGAGAGAGTTTGGCATTTATATCCTGGTGATAACTTGTCTTTTTCATGCCTTCTTCAGTTTAAAATCCCACAAGTACATCTCTCAGTCTGACAAGATTTATAGCATCACTTGAAAAAAAAAAAGCATTTCCACTGGTAATTCTTGTTTAGAATTAACATAACTTTTATATTCATCACATAAATGAAGATTTATGGTCTGATTAAAATCAGGCACAGCAATATCCTCCTTGCCATTCTTTGTAAAGACGCATAATGGGAATAAATTCTGATTTACAATATTAATTATTCTATGTCATAAAAAACAGTGTCTGTCTCACACACTGATATGGACTCTTCAATAAGAAATCTCCTTTTTATTTATCACTTCTAGCCTACAGTGGGGAGTTTTTAGGCTTTTGGTTCAGTTACAGAAGCAAAATTAAGCAGTATCATAGACACAGAGATGAAGAATCTGCTGAAAAAACAAAAACCACCCAAACCGTAATATTTTAAAAGATACTGTCTGCTTTAGAAGGAAATAAAGGCTGTTTCTTTCACACCAGTTGGTTGATTAATGATACAGCTCGAAAAGATTAAAATCCACAAAACTAAACAAGTAACAAAGAAACCATAAAGTAAGTTGAAGGACAAGCAGATGGTGACTTCCATCATATTGTTTTAAACCTGGGAAACTACGCTGTAGATTCTAATGATGCCAATGCTATATGTACTATAATTACCTTTAATCCAGGCAGAGGAGCTCAAAATTTGGGTACGGGTTAATAGGTGGAAATACTAAACAATCTGGGATAAATTTTTGTCTCCAAAAGAACAACTTTAAATAACATAATATTGGATGAGGGTCAGAGATGGTTAGATCTTAAGTTAGTCTTTACAGAAGAAGCATCAGAAATATTTGGTTCCTCAAGAAATTCTGTGTTGGAGAAATCTGTTAGACAGTCCAGAGCAATGAAATGAAAAAATATCAGACTAGGGAACGTTTAAACAAACCAAACACATACCAGTCTGTGAGAAGTATCCGTAAGTGCTGATGTCTCTGCAGGTCCATACAACTATCTTTGAAAGCCCATGATGCTCAGAAGAGTTTCCTGAGGACTGGGAAAAGCCAATGTCCTGTCTATCTTCAAGAAGGGCAAGACAGAGGACCCAAGGATCTACAGGGTAATCAGTCTCACATTTATCTTCCAGAAGGTGATAAAGCAAATAATCCTGGAAACTGTTCCTATGCATATCAACAAGAAGTAAGTTTGATGTACTCAACATAGATAATAGAATTATTATGCCAGACGTACTTGACAGCCTTCAACAATAAACAATACTCGTTTGGTGGGTGAGGGAAGAGAAGTTGATTTTGTACATCTTGATTTTAGCAAGGCTTTCAACGTTTACACAACATCTTCATTGAAACACTGCTGGATGTGTTGACCAGATGAGTGGTCAGTGATGTGGACTTCATAATACCTGAACTTCTGGGTTCAAAGAATTATAGTCAAAGTCATGAAGTCCAGCTGGAGGTCAGACTTTGGTTTGGCATCTCAGGAATGAAAACTTGATTCAATACAATTTAACCTCTTCATTTATGACCTAGATGATAGGACAGAGTGCACCCTCAGCAAGTTTGAAGATGATACAAAACTGTGAGGAGTGGTCAGTAGACCAGATGGCCATCCACCATCCAGAGGGACTTTAAATGGCTGGAGAAATTAGCTTTATAAAGAAAGAACATTATGAAGTTCAGCAAAGGCAAGTATAGAGTCCTGCGCTTAGGGAGGAATAACCCCATAGACCAATCCAGGCTGGGGGCCAAATGGCTGGAAAGCAACATTATAGAAAGGCTCTGGGGGTCTTTGTGGACAGCAAGTTGAACATGAGCAAGCAGTGTGACTTCAAAGAAAATAAGAGTAAGAAGATTCTGTACTGCATTAGAAAGATTGTTGCCAGACAGTCAGAGGAAATAATCCTTCCCCTCTCCTTGGCACTAAGCCCACATCTGAAGTATTCTTTCCAGTTCTGGGCTCCCCATTACAAGAAAGACACGGACCTACTGAACTAAATCCAGCAAATGGACACAGAGATGATTAAGGCACTGGAGCACCTGTCATGTGAGGAGTGGCTGAGAGAGCTGGGAGAAGAGAAAATTCAGGGAAATTTACCAATGTGTATAAATACTAATGGGGGATGGAGCAAAGATAGAGCTGTGTGTTCTGTACCCAACCTGGTCCGCAGGCTTCTGTGATGGGTTGACTTTGGCTGGAAGCCAGGTGACCACCAAATCACTCTACCATTCCCCTTCCCAGCTGGACAGGGGAGGGAAAACAAGAGGGGAAAATAGGGGGAGGGAAAACAGCTTTTAGGTTGAGATAAGTCTGTTTACTAATGCAAAAGCAAAATTTGGTGCATTTACAAGCAAAGAGGAAAAAAAGCTTATTCTCTACTTCCCACCAGCAAGTGATGTTCTGACACTTCCCAGGAAGCAGAGGTTCAGCACACAGAAAAGTCGCTCTGGTGGGCAAACATTGTAAACAAAAAATGCTCCTCATTCCTTCCTCCCTTAACTTTTATATCTGAGCTGATGTCATATGGTATGGAATATCTGTTTGGTTAATTTGGGCCAGCTGGCCTAGTTGTGTCCCCTGCCATCATCTCACCCACTCCCAGCTCCTTGGCAGGGGGGAAATATCAAGAGACAGTGCTGATCCATCTCCACCAGCCCCCGTACAGCTTCCCCTATCTGTCACTGTCAGAGAGAAGACTCAGGGCTGGACAGATGTTTGGGCTAACTGACGGCAGGTAACCCAATATTCTTTTAGTGACATCAAGGAAGGACCAACTTATTTTCCTGTTTTGCTTAGATGTTTATAATGTTCAATTGATGGTTAAGACAGGGGTGGCTAACTCCATTCTAGCAGCAAGAGGGTAAATAAGAGCTCCAGCTTCTCAATATGTACATGTTTGTCTCAATAACTGGATTAGTCATGCATTCTCCTCCTTCAAAGTGTCAAAGATACTGCACCAGAATTTTGTCCTACCAGTATCAGCTACAAGGATAATTGGAGAGTATGAGAATTCCTTAACAAAAAAATTTTATACCTGTATGATACCATGCACACAGAGCTGTGACTGAAAATCCATATGTCAAACACGCAACTGTGACTCGTTTATGTCATCACCCCTTGTACTATTTTGTGCTCATTACACTTGGTTGGGGATTATAAACAAGAGGAAGATTTGTTTACTTGTTAAGAGCTTTGTTGGTTTAGCTCAGGGCAAATAGCTTTGTATCTTTGTTGAGTAAGTGTGACAGTTACTGAAAAAAAAAGCTTTTAAGCACTCCTACTAAGCAACATTATTAGGGAGGCTAAATTAAAATTTACTTACAGTACAATAGAGTTTCAATGGGTTTTTAACTGTTCTCTTTGTACTTGCTCTGCCACTTTGAAAAAGAGTGATATAGGATATCTAACCATTAGAGAATAGATTTTTGTTTAGTTGTTTAAGGTTTTTTTTTTCAGAAATTACGGCTGTGTTAGAATATATGGTCTAACTGTGTTACAGCAGTGTAAATTGTCTGAGTAAGTCCCATGGGGGCTGAAAACGCAAGGGTGCTTTATTTTTCTTTTTTAGTGGATACATATTCAGAAAAAAATAAAATGAAAACTTCCTAACTATGCTTCAAAAATGTGTTTTTGAAGTTACAGCAATACAGATGGAAAAAGAACACTACTAAAATTTCACATCTGAAAGTATTCTTGATAAGAATTTAAATCCAAGAGTAAGTACAAGACTTACCTTGCACATATTGCATTACAGACATATTCATCTTTTGCTTGAATATAAAAGATGAGTATTTAATCATAACAAGCCATTTTCATTAGTTAATTTAAACAACTTTGTTTATAATATCCATATATTTTAAAAGACATTTTTAAATGGGACATGTCAGCTGATCAAATAGCTTTGCCTATTTTGGTTGAATCAGTAATAAATATTGTTGAGCAGAATATTGAATGTGCAACCTGAAGGGAGAATTTAGTCTCTTTATTCTCTTTTTCAGGGAAACTAGTTTGGTCCTTTCTAAAGAGACTGAAAAGTTTATGTTGTTTTTATAATGCAGTTTATATTGAGCTTCAAAAACAAGATGACAGTGGTCTGTATGTCTTCTCTAAACCCTTCCTTTTAGTTTGTGTATTTTGGCCTCTGATGATGGCTGTTCATTTACACATGCTCAAGAACATCACTTTTCTTTAGCAGAGCTCGACAGTATTTTCATATATTGATGATTATTTGTGAAAAAAGTCTTTGGTGTATCAAAGTTAATGCTCCAAATAATGTTTTAATCCTGAGCTGAGTTTTCCTTAATCTCTTAATTGTTCTTCTTTTTAAAATATTTTTATGCCAGGTTTAAAAAAATGCAACAAACAAACAAACGGTTTTCACTAAATAATATATAACTTTTTTTCTGGAATTTCGATGCAAACTTTTAAAATTTCCATAATTTGTATCTGATATTGATAAATCCAATATGAAACAATCTTCATGATTATTTGGTTTTCTGATTTAGAGATAGTTTGGTTGATTGAGTGCAGCTTGGAAATATGGGGTCTCCTTTGGCAAACTTTTTAAAGTCCTACTTCTTCAATGTTGTCTGTGAAAGAATTTCTATATGACACCAGAACATTTCAAAGAGATGGAAAGCTTTCACTTAAGTCTGCAATTTATATTATTTTTAAAATAAAATGAAGACCCTGAAGAAAATATATTTTTAAACAGCACTATTTATTCCTAAGTGTTTTCACGTCTAATTTCCTTTAGAATTAATTAAATCAGAAAAAACATCAACCATCTATATGCATCAATTGTCCTTCTCAATTATACGGACATGTGAAATATAGTGGCCATTGAGTTACTGAAGACAGAATCCTTTTCAAAAAGGAACAGCATTCATAGGAACCACTTCTCCTTTATTTGATCTGTATAGAAGTATCTGCAAATCAGACAAAGAATTTCCTTCTGCTGAGCACATGGAATAAACAGTATTCTCTGGGGTTACATATACATTTTGCAGTTCTGAGGTAATAAAAAGTTCCCTGGAGAAGAGGGAAAAGGTAAGAATAGAGTAGCTATTAAAACATACCTCAGAAAATGTATGCTAGTGGGGTTTTGTTATTGTGACCTTAAAACATAACCAGAGTAGATTAAGAAAAAAATGAGGTGACGAACTCTTAGATCTGATCCTAAAACTGACTCATTACAGAGCTAAATTCGAAGAAAGGGGTAATTTGAATTATGTGTCTTAATGACATTTTAATTGGATTAATAATAAACCTTCAATTAAACTGTCAAGATATTAATTAGGTTAACAAAACATTATTGATTTTGCATATTAGATGTATCTCATTTGTCTAGATAAACCCTACAGATTGCAGTGTAAAAACTGTTGAATATGCTCAAAATAACCTGTAACTTGGAAGCATGAAAATGGTAAAAAAGCATATTTTCACCTTCTGCTTCTGTGTATTATTCAGTGTTCCAGTTTAAAAGATACATTTCCTATTTCCATGAGTTCTTGCTTACATATTTTATAACAGACACCAGTGCATCATTGTGCACTGATGTGCACACACACTCTGAAGAACAAAAAAAGCTGTTCAAGAAGTTACACTAATGTGAATTCACATTTGCTGTCTGCTGCTGATTGCATTTAGGGCTCATTTTTCATTGTTTTTCAAAATAAAGCACGTGTCATTTCTATACCTTTTAAATATAAGATTTTGCATATCAAAATGGAAAAAGAAAATAAGTCAATCTTTTGACACATAAAGCATCTCTGTCAATTTATTCCTATCATTACAAGTTCTTCATGACAAAGTACAGACTTTTTTCCTCCAAAGTAATGCTTCCAAAAGTTCCATTTAAAAGTATCTTATAGTCTATAATTGGTTTTAGTAACAATGTTGATGGCATTTTGAATAATGTAAAATAAAATTCCATTTCCATAGAAATGGAAATTATTTTAAACCTTCCCCACTAGTATATAATTTTCAATAACATGATTTGCTGTTAAATTCAGTGATCATCATCCATGTAATTTTTAGCTACCCACTAATGTTAATTATGGATTGGGATTATTTCCTACCTTTGACAGGCTGAAGAAAACATCAATTAGTTCAAAAGAAATTTTACTATATTGTAGTGGTTGTTCATGGACTAGAAAGACATAAAATGTCTCAGAGCCACAGAGTGATGCTGTACTGTATTTTTAATATTGAATGTCTAGTTCATTTTTTAAAAAGTCTTTTTAAGATGGAGATTGTCATATTTATGCTTTTCTTGGTCTATGACAGTTTAAAATGCCAGAAAAATTGCTGTCCCTATTTTAGGTCATGTTTCAACTGAAATGAAAGTGGAAATAGAAAGGGTTGCTTGAGGAGGAAGCTTTCAAGAAGAACTTTTAATTAACATTTTTATGTCCTAATAAACTATCAAAGGAGTAAGAACTTTGATAATTTGTTGATAAAAATGTACTCTTGTCACCTTAATCTGTTAGAAAAAATCACAAAAATAAGTGACGTTAAATTAAATATCTTTAGTAATCATCTCTTACCTTAATATAAATTTATTTAAATTTAATTGAATTTATGATTAAAAGCTTTGGAAACCTTCAATTATTTTCAATTAAAATTTAGAAGGTTTACATATTCCAGTAGATTTCATAACTTTCAAGATAAACGGGGTTTTTTTCTACTTTTTGCTATGGACAATAAACAGTAAGATATTTTAAGCTCTTATTAAAATGACAACAATCACACTTTTCAGACAGACTCTCAATACCATAACATCAGCAAATGTGTTTGCAGTCTCTTAGTTTGGATGGGGCATGCTTAATCTGAATCCAGGAAGTCTGGATAATTTGGAAATTACAGGATAAAATTTTGCTCATTCTGTGAAAGACAATATCCTTGATGAGTCACCCCAAGGACCAAAGTAGGCTGATCAGATCCTGCCTCAAAGTCACCTCATATGATCATGACAATAATTCACCATTCTTGTCCAAGACACAAGAACAGCTGGTACCAGGCCTTGGGAAGGAGAAACTCTCTAATAAGTAGTAGTGAAAAAAATTATTCAGAAGTGAAACAACTTCCTAATCTCATGCAGCTGGTATCTGACATTTTCTGAATATTGACTCTTATTTTCCTTTTTTTTTCTCTCTACCTCATAAAAATGCAACAAGGCATGCTGTTAACTATAGCGACATATCTTCTGGTTGGCTTAGAGAATGAAAAAAGTGACTATTTTTGGATGAAAAATGCCATGGAAACATACACTGAGTTATACTGATGTTGAATTGCAAACACTACGTATTTAGTTTTCATATATTTAAAAGAATGTATTCCCTTCACCTACACTAAATCAAATAATTCGTTAATATCTTTGGGTTTTTTCACGGTTTTTAATTGTAAATTACTAAATAGGCAAGTGCTTATTTCACATTCATGTTCATGCTTTTGTGCAGCTCAGTTGCTGCACAGTTATGCTCAGCATAAATTCTACTTTCCACAAGAATTACTTTTGAGATGCTACCATAGTGAAGGAGAAACTGAGGGTATGACAAAATTAAAATACCTAGCAGCTATGGAGCACTCAGGCTCTTTTACTGTCAAAGACAAAAGCCCCTTCTTAAGTACATAGACATTAGAGAGAAAATTAAATAATTATTCATTATCATTAATCTAGCCTTTTGCCCATATATACTCACTTATTTGTCTGTATCCATATATTTATGTACATGAAGTTAAAACACAAAATCATGTTTGAGTCATCATTTTGATATTCTTTTATTGAAAAACACAGTTTAACATGCATCTTCCTCCCGTTCTGTTATTAGCCCAGTTTTTATAGCACAATCTCCACTAAACAGCTCCTGAAAACTTTTAGAAAAAAAACTCAAAGAACAAACAAAAGTGCTTTCAGAATCATAAACCCCACAATCTGAACAGATCCAAAAGCATTAATGCAGTTATTTCATTCTACATGCAAGTGGAGGCATAATCATCTCTGCAGGATCGAGGACTTACCGAATGTGTTATGTTAGCACAAAGATATTAGGATTACTTTCAAGTGCGAGCAGCTAGAACATCTCTATATATACTCCATGACATAGGTAACTAAAAAACACTAAGAACTACCACCTAACACAGAGAACAAAACTGAGCTACTTCCAGATATCCAGTGGAAATTACTTAAATTGAATGGACACCCACTGAAAAAGAAAGAATCATGATCCAAAAAAAATTTCAAAAAACCTTCCTCTTAGAGATTGCTAATATAAAGTATCTGGTTTTTTAAATGCTTACTTGTAAAGTTTGGGTAATAAGATAAACCAAAATGGGGTTCCAAACCAATGAAGTTATATTCAGAATTCTGATTTTTTTTTTTCAGTCCGAAAGTCCAAAGATATGTGCAGTGAGCTTACTAGAAGTATTTAACTGTGGTGAGTTTTTAGTGAGGCAATAGTTCGGCACTAAAATTTTTTTGAGTAATCCCAGTTTGCAGCAGTCTAGGTACGCCTCTTCCTGGTTTCTTTTTTTCTTAGGTTGGCCAATCACATTAAGGCATCGTCACAAAACATCTACACACATAATATAGTAAAGTCTGCAATTAATATTAAAAACCATCATATTTGATTTAATTATCAGCCACTGTTGAATTCCCTCCAGAACAGCTGGTTGACTACACCCATGTACAAATGTGTTTACAGTATAGGCACTCTAATTCTAAGACATGACCTTTATCACAGATTGAGCTCATAGATAAATCCTTATAAAATTCTTATTTGAAGTGGATCATGCACAAAAAGAAGTATTCTATTAAAACAACAATTTTGATGGCAAGCTCCCTGTAGGTTCTAGTACATTTGAGCTGAGTGTGTTAGTCCTAGAGTCAAACATTATATAGGGAGATTCACAAAAACACACAGATTGTGTTGGGATGTTAGAAGACCTTCTAGTTCCAACACCCCAGCTGTGGGAAGGGACATCTTCCACTGGTGTCTACACTTGGCCTTGTTGGCCAAAAAAGTTGTTCTTACTGATGTTGCATCCTCAGGGGTCTGTGCAGACAACACAACAAAGCACTTTGTGCTTTATGTTTCCTCCAGGTAAGATTAAGAATATTTTATTCCAGGCCAATGGAAGAAATTAGCTGAAATAGTAGCTGTAACTGTGCTGCCCATTTTAGCAAGTTAAATTTAGGTCAACTGTTCTGTACTCTGGAGAGGAAAGAGATGCAGGGAAACCATATTTTCTCTCCACCACTGCAGAGCTGCTGGATAAAATCTGTGTCCTTACACTTTGGAGGCATGAAGAGTTCTTTACATTGGATGTCTGTGTAACTCACTCTGCAAGTACCATTCTTTCTAGGCAGACAAATATAGATCTTCCTATGTGGTGGGATAATTCTTATTTAATGCATCCTTGAGATCCCAAATTAAAAATAAATCAAGGAAAACATCCAACCCCATTGAATAAGTGTATAAATTCCAAATATGTCTAAAGTTCTCATTCAGATGAATGGCAGTTCTTGGCAGAGACTAGTTCCCCCCTACAGAACAGACTCAGGCAGAGGCTTAACCAAACCTGTTGTACCTAATTTATTTTCCTGAGCGCTACCATTTAGCTTTAAGAACCCTTTTTTTTTATACAACTCTTCTACTCACATGATAGAAATTTTCTTACAAATGTCATGTAAGAAAAAAGTTTTTCTTATAAGTTATGTTTATTTATGTCTTGTTTTATTTCACTGTAATATGGATGATCTTAAGGTTGAAAACTTAATTCTTCAGGTCTATCAACATCAAAAACCACTTGATTGAACTGCCGTGAACTTTACAGGTTTGGGGTTTTTTTTTGTGATACTCATCAAAGCCTGATACAATGCCTTCTGGAAAAAAATCTGAAAGCATCTGAAAGAAATGTGTCAAGATAATAAGGTCAATCTGATTTCTATCACTCTCATATGGTTTGGAGTTCCAAATAGATAATTTTAGAAATTCACAGGTTTTAATACAGCTATTCTGAGAATTTGGAAGTGTTATCACCACTCAAGCAGACATAAAACTAAGGCAGTGTGGGTAAAGAAGCATGAAAACTTCACTTCTGCATCACAAGTTTCCTTGGATCTGTTGTACCATGATAACTGCCCATTTGTCTGCTCTTAGATTATGCTGAAGTAGTTTGACATGCAAAAGAAAAGGATTATGGTTCATTGCAGAAGTTTGCATTTTTACTTATCACACATGAGCTGATGAATATTATCTTGCTAGATGTTATAGTTTATGACTAAATTCTGATAAATAAACAAATTTTCCATTTGACTTCTGACTTTCCTTGAGTTGAGAAATGATTACGTAGCAGAACAGCAATGTCCTGGCAGCCTCCTCAATCCCAGAGGTGTCTAGTTTATTTAAGCTTTTTTCTTTAAGGAATATTATCATGTATATATAACTTTTTAAAATTCTTCAGTAGATCTATTCCCACTGGGATATTGGAAGAATAACACTTCCTTCTCATATAGTGACTCAGTTTTGAGTTTTGTAACACTAAAGTGAAATGAAGGCACAAGGAAATATATAATTGCAGAAATTTAGGGTTGTCATTCTTTGAATAATTTAGGTTTCTGCTGGAGTTAAAATGTTTCTTCAAAACCTAATCTCATCACAATTTCATGGTTTCCATTAGTATTAACAAGAATTACGTGTACATATTACAGGATAGCAGAACCCTATGGAGATATTAGCAATCCCAAGCTGTATCAATCCTTAATGTCTTTTTTGCCAGGATAGCAGCACTACTCATCCATCATTCTTTGATATACGATGTGGTGCTCTGTTTTCTGCAGTGTTCAACTCTGAAGCTAGCACATTATAAGGATCTAGCAGAGGATGTAGGCATTGACTTTAATTGCAGTAAACTTTAAGAGGTTTAAAATGTGATACAACTAAGTTTATATACAGACAAATTTTCTAATTTTGCTCACTTGCAAATTTCTTAAAAATGCACGGATTTTTATACATATGATCAGGTTTCCTTACGTTTTCCAAAAGTAACAGTAATGCTTGGATGCTTTATTGCATTGGGACAATCCTTCTTTTTATGAACATTTCTTGACAACAATGAGCTCAATCCTAGCTCTTTAGAAATAAATGCTCAAATGATGGCTAAATTTGGGAACTGCCTGGATTTACCACAGGGCTTTAGGAACATTAGTTTTGGTAATTATGAAGGTAAAGGAACAACTATAAAAAATTTGAGCTATGAATTATTTGCAGGTGTGAAGTAAGGAAAAGATGCAACTTGAAAATTACTTCTTGATTTTCATAAATAATATACCATCAATAGAAAGACATTTCTATGAGATAGAGTGTACCTTCCCCCCTCCATTAAAAAATATTGACATAGTTAAAAATGTCATAGGTAAAAAGGAAAGATCAAAAATTAAGTTCAGACTCTTTAAACAGAGAAGTTTAAAATAATACAAAGTGAAACATGACATTTAGATCTTACATCTGCAAGAACTAATCCTACTCTTTGTTGGATTCTTCACCTGGGATAGAGTGATTCCAGGAACAAGAATAAATTGGCAGGAGCTGAAGGGCAGCCCTGCAGAAAGGGATCTGGGGATGCTGGTGGGCATCAGGCTCACAGTGAGTCAGCAGTGGCTGCCCAGAGGGGAAATCCCATCCATTTACAGATGATAAAGATACTACAGATACTTCTATGAATTCAGAAGAAGGGGTCGCAGTCTGCATGGCAGCTTGAGAAAGGAAAATCTGAAGTCTCTGACTTCTAATTCCCATTACTACTGGGACAGCAACTGGTAGACTGACAAAACTGAATGTTTACATGTTTCTTTCACCAAAATATGGTATAATAAGAATACCCCAGACATAAATAATACGAAAAGCACAATTTAACCATGAGATTTTAGGAACCTAAACCTCTTTTTTTTTTTTTTTTTTTACTTCATTACCTTCTTTTACATCATATATGTATGTACAAGCATGTAAAATAATTAAATGTGACAATTCAACCTCACTATATAAGTGGCCATAACCCACATTTATAACTCAAATAATTACTTTCTAACATATTTTAATATAATTTTTTCTATTCCTTTTAAAACTTATAACATCTATAACAATATGTTTTCAATGCAGCCTAAAATAATCCCTGATTATAGACATTTTCTCGATAAACTTGCAACATCTCAAAGTTATCACAAGGCAGAAGAACCTCTGTGGGATTGAACCATCAGTGGGCAATATCAAGACAGAATAACATGGTTAGAAAGAAGCTCAATACTTCTTTCATCCTGTCAATTTTCCATCTGGAACAAAGATTATCAAAACCCATTCAAGGCACATAAAATATAAACTTACAAAAAAAGTAACACAATAGTACCAAACATCACATAATTTCTAAGCCTCTAGGCAAGACATTGGAATATTTTCATGAATCACAAATAGGAATGGGCTCTGTCCCTTGCATTGTGCCCTCCCATTCTCCAGCAGAGAATGTTGTTCAGTGTGGGATCAGACATATCAACAGAGTGGCCACAAAGCAGTGGAAACAGCACAAATACTCCCTTCCTTTTTAAAGCCCTTGCAGCTTCATGTGCACTGAACCTGTGCACATGGCACTTCAGCTCAGCCCCAGCATTTTAGCTCAGGGAAGGAACATCACTGTGGGGAGAGACAGAAATGGGAAGAATATCATCCATCAATTTAATCTGCCTGCTGGGTCCATTCCAGCCCAGTCAGAGCAGATCAAAAATACCTGTCAGTATGTCAAGTATTTTAAAACTGTCAAAGAACACTCTCCTCAAGGGGTCCCAGTGTTTTGACCTGCAAAACACCATCATTGTATCCCTAGAGAGATCCCAGCAGGAAGTGCATGTGCTCCTTCACAGGAGTAAATACTGTTTCAGGCCAAGGAAGGCTGAGTACAGTGTATGATACTGTACTCCAGTCAGGTTCCTGTAATAAATCTAACTAAATTTACACATAAATATACCAAGACTCTTAATCTTAGCATTCTTTTGCAGTATATCAGGGAGTTATTCTTATGCATAAATGTAGTCACAGCTGTCCTATCCAGTTGTCTTGCTGCAGTGATTCAGCAGGTATTGCTACAAATTTTAGGCAGTAAGAATCATGTTTCTTCTATACATCAGAAAGAATTATCTATTTTTGTTAGAAATTTTACTGAGAATTTTTGTCTGGCCTACAGATTTACTCCTCTGTAAACCAACACTAACCTTGTGCTACTTTTGCTTTGGCCATTAAATAAATAAGAATTATGTATGCTTTATCTGGTTTAGGTAGATTTTACTTTTTAATATAATATTTTTCTGGACTTTTGGGATGAGATTAAGTTGTTTGTGGTAGGAGATGATTTTAATTTAGCCTGCAGAGCCTCATTTCTTAACCAAGAGAATATTCCGTTTATAGTAGCTTTTGACTTCTTTTATTTTGACTGGAGCATATTATGAATTCTGTCTGTAATTCCTAACCGTGAAACCTTTGATTGCCACCTAGGGATTTCTACCTCTGAGAGAACTTGAAACAGCTTTGATCACAGCTGTCAGTGCAGTAACATTGTTTTTAGTTTGAGACCATAACTCTGATCTTGTATTATAATTAATTTCTGGATTTAAGCCACACACTGATTCAATAAAGGCTGTCAGCAGCTAATAGGTTGGCTCACAGGAACTGGGAGAGAATCGGTGTCTTCTCTAACTCAGCACACAATGCTCTGTTTAAAACCAGCAGTGTCCCAAGACCCTGCTTTTAACACGGACAGAAAAGTGGTAAGACAGAGATACCACCACTTAGACATAAACACAGGAATAATCAATATTAGAAAAGTGACTTTATATAACTAAGAATAGTAAAGCTTACAGAGATGTTGCAATGGTTATGCGTCACTGAGACAGATGCCTTTCCTTCAGAAATCCTAAATTATGCATCAACCTTGCCAGATTTTTATAACAATCCGGTGCAATTTTTTCCCCATCAGAAGAGCACTCAACTACATCTAATATTATGTATTTTCTTTACTAGAACACCAACTAGCAAAATAAACCAGATCTCAGTGAAGACAAGAGTGACTCTGCAAAACCACATGATAGAAACAGATGAAGCAAGCAATTTAGTGCTAGCTATGTAAAACTAATGGAAAAGGGTAAAACTTTGGTTTTGATTTTTCCTTCAGTAATCTGGGCATATGGTTCAAGTGAAAACAGTCCTTGCAAAGATGGACACAAGGCATTAATCCCAAATAGAGTATTGGTCATGGTGCAAGCTGCATATGCACAGTGATGTTTTAGGAGGAGTGGAGAAGGATGGCACTAAGGCACAGTGCTGGCAGGTGGCACCTGCTATGCTGTCCCTTGTCATGAATACAGGAATAGACAATTCAAACTGTGGAGAAGACAGCTGCATCTTATGTTAGTTTGCCTTCATGATTCCCTGTCAATAAGGAGAAAACACATCTCTGAAATAGTATTTCTAAATTAGGTACAGCTTGCAAATGCCAGAGTCTGAACCCAGGATGGTGTAATACTGGAAACAAGATCACACTGGAAAAGGAGTGCAGAAAGGGACCTGGGGCTGCTGGTGGGTGTCAGGCTCAGTGTGAGTCATCCATATGTGCCCTAGCAGCCCAGAGGGCAAAACCTATCCCAGGGTATTTCAAACACAGCATCACCAGCAGGTCAAAAGAGATGATTATCCTGCTTTACTCAGCATTGGTGCAGCCTTGTCTGGAGGGCCATATGCAGTTCTGGGGCCCCACAGTTTAACAAGGATGTGAAGGTACTCAGTTACATCCAGAAAATGGAAACAAAGCTGGTGCAAGGGCTGGAAGAAACATCCTGTGAGGAGCAGCTGAAGACTGACTCTGCATTTGTCTGTTTTGTAGAAAAGAAGGCTGAAGGGAAGAAGGCAATGAGACCTCATTGTTCCCCAGTTTTCCTAGGAGGAGAGGTGCAGAAGGAGTTGCTGATCTCTTCTCCCTTCTATCTGGGGATAGGACATGTAGGAAACAGCTCCAGGGAAAGTTTAGACTGGACATCAGGAAACATTTCCTTACTGAAAGGCTGTTCAAACACTGGAACAAGCTTCCTAGAGAGGTGGTAGATGTGCCAAGTCTGTCAGTGTTAAAGAGGCATTCAGGCAATGCCCTTAATAGTATACTTTTATTTTTGGGCAACCCTAGTCAGGACTAGACTGGTCCAGCTGGAGTAGGTGGTCATTGTAGGTCCCTTCCAAATGCTATATCTATTCTTTAACTCCAAACTGTGTAGCCCAAAATCTTGAAAGTTAGACTTTAAATGAGTATTTCTTTCAACTCTCTTGAAACCAAGAGTATCCGAAGTTTTGCCAGTTAGAGTTTAAATGAGTATTTCTCTCATCTCTGTTGAAAATAGGAACAGACAATATTGTGAGCTGGTTTGCTGAGTACTGTCTTATTATTTTGCTCTTTTTCTCTGCCTCGAAACTGAGCACAGCTGGATAAAATTTAGAGGAAACTTCAGATTGTTTTTCATTATGTTAGCTCTGAATTGTTTCTGGTGACTCTGCTTGCTGTCTTAATTTATCTCTGCATAACAAGAAGCAGAGTTTTTTGATCAGAGAACTGCTGGTAGCTGCTATACTTATTCCCTGTGGATTTCTTTTATGAATACTGCTCTATTCTGTTTGGTGTGGCAGGGGAGAAATCATAGTTATTACATGGCACCTACATGACTCATATTATGCTGAATATCAAAAGGAGAATAATGAAGTCATTATCAAACTCTCCGGTGGTAGGTCATAAACATTTCATAGGTAGAAAACTGAATTTCAGAAATTTGCAGAAGTCTCCTCTTCTAACACTTGTGTGCCATGCATGTACAGATACTATGGTCGAAAATGTATAATATCAATTTTCCAGTCTCCTGCTCTGATCACTGGAAAAGTAGTAATCTTCCTGCCCTTCTTATTTTGCTTATGTTCTAGTTTTAGGAAAGAAATACCTTTCCCTTAAAATATTGCCATCAAAATGAAAAAAAAAAACAAAAAAACAACAACTTTAAAAGCAAATAACTTTCTATAATTTCATGTATGTATGCATTCCTGCAATATCTAACTGCACCTGTCTTCGCTCTGCCACCTGGCTTTCACTGCCAGCTTTTCAGAACAGAGCTTCTGATCTTAGCACTGCACCTACAGAGCTGAGCCTGGAATCCACATAAATCCTGTATAGGCTCTTGCCAATAAAATCATAGTTATCAGAAAATTATGCTTGGAAAAAAATGAAGTTTTTATGCAATAGCAATGATAATAATAATGGACATTCTTTGATTTTTAGAATTTAACTTGGCCCTTAGAGGGATTTGGTATCACAGGACAGTTGACATTGAAAGGAACTTCTGGAGATCATCTGGTCCAATGTCCCTACTCAAGCAGAGACACCCAGAGTCAATTGCCCAGTTCATGTCCAATGGATTTTAAATATCTCCAAGGATGGTAAATCCACTAATATAATATTCCAACTTGGCTTCATCCCTGTTGTGCTCTAAAGCTGTCAGTCTTTCTTCTTGTAGTGTCATGACCAGCCTCGCCAAGTTGCGAAACGTGATTTAAAAAGAAAATTTAAAAAAATTAAGAAGACAGAATTTTGGTTGATAATATATGAAGAATAATCTCAGGATGAAAAATGAATCAGCTTTTTCTTTTTTCCTTTTACAACCTGCAGTCATAAAATAGTCCAAGAAAAAGGCTTTTACAGAATACTTTTCTCAATATAAATAGTTTTTTAAAAAGAAGAAGCTTGAAATGTGAAGGAATCAAAATTGCCCTACAAAGTAAAGAAAAGGGATTATATTTGAAGGCTCTTTTTACTTCAGATAATAAGAAAATAACACTTACCTTGAAACACTTTTAAGCAATTTTTTGCTCTAAAGCTATTGCTGCAGCAGGATAGAAATACATTCACAGTCTGTTGTTAATGTTCTGTACTGTTAGAATTGCAAATGAAGACACTTTCTAGCAAAACAAAGCAAAAAAATGCTCTTTCAGAAGAGCTTTCTGAATTTGCTTGTCCAGAGATAATTATTAACAACACTGACATTGACTGGTGAGAAAAAGCAATCCTGATATAATTTTCCCTCCAACAGCACTTGCAATACACCTTTACAAGATCTATTCATTTATCCAAAAGGATAAGCATTGTTCAGGGATAGGTATTAATGTGCTGTGCAAAAGAAAAAAATATCTGTTTTATAAAAACTGGATGAGGAAAGGAAATGGCAATTATTTTCTATTTTGTTTTTAATACCATAAGAAAAATTTGTTAAGTATTTCAAGCGGTTCCAAAGCACTTCAGAAATGATAACATATGTATATAGTGTAAATGTTTTCTAAAGGACTCTACTAATTTGGCTAAGCACCAAATTCTAATAGCCCAGTAAAATATATGGTGACCTTTTCTTTGGTTGCATTAAGCAAGAGATCGATCCAATACCCACGGAAAAATGCTTGTGTTGATGATAGGCAGCTGGAGATGGAATTCATGGGAGGAGAAAACCTGGCACAAGCTTTTCACAAATGCAGCTCCTTTCCAAACTAAGCCATTGGTGGGAACTTCTGTTTAATGTGTATTACTTTATAGAATAAAGAGGACATTTGCTTTCTAGAGTAACATGACATAAGTTCCTTTAAATCGAACATTTGCATTACAATCACTTTTCCCTCCAGATGTCATTTGGAGCATAATTCCCTAATAATTCTTTTAAATATTGGCTTACTTTTCATCCTCTTATTAGAAATGAAGCATTCATGCCCACACCCTCCTACCCACTGCTAGAGATAAAAAAGGGGAAAATGACACAGATTTCCTAATGACATTAAATCCATTCAAGTTGTTTTTATTTCCTCTTCATTATCTCCCAGCAGCTCTGAGGTCTAATGTTCAAATTTACTTCCCATCCTTAGTCAGATGCTCCTGCAGACATAGAGCTCTCTTCACTGCTTTGAGACATGGACTAGCTTGGCAACAGCATGTTTAGGAAGACATCGGAGCAGCAGAACCAGTGTCCAAGTAATTTGCCATTTTTCTTTCATGAAGGCAGGAAAAAAAATAATCTCCAGTTTTTAGTATGGTTTTGAATTGTACATTAAATGCATGTTTTCCTTAAGGAAAACTTCTGTGAGTGAAAAGGACCAGAAGAAAATAGATAAAAGGCATAGTCCAGCAGAAATCTCCTGTGATACAATCTTGTAGGAGGGCAGAAAACATTTTTCAGAAGGTGGTTTCAGGGGTTGGAAATTTTAATTTTGGGAGGCTGTAGAGAAAAGTCATAATCTTATCAGGCTATTTGTTGTATTGGCAGGTTTCAGACAGCTGTGAACAGGTGAAATGCCTTGCATAAGAATGCAGAGCAATGCACAAGTCAGTAAACCATCCTCCCATGACTACTATTGATCACCAACATCAAAGCTTCAAGAGAAATTTATCAATTCTGAGTTGAATATTTTACATGAGTTTTGACACTAGAACAGTTTTTTGACTTTTTAAAATTTATGAATAGTCAAGAAGTCTCCTCATAAATAATTCAAAACTGTTAGTGTTCTGACTTTTACAAAACATACAAATTACCTCCTAACTGTAAGGGCAGGACAAGAATATTTTTACCTTGATATCTAAAGACTCCAATCACTACAAATGAGGCTGCTTTGATCTGGAAATTTCAACTACAGATTAAGAAACCAAACTTTAAACATCTAAGCTTGAATATTTTGGCCGACTTTCAAAATTTGAAGCTGATAGTGCCTCTGAATGTCAGCCATCAGATAAAAAGGTTAATGAGACTCCTTTTAGTGTGGTGCAATGAAGTAAGATGCTCTTCTGAGGATGGTACATGAAAGGATGAAACAGCATGACCCAAAGTTTCAGTGAAATCCTGATAAAAAATACAATTAAGTGGAAAAAGTATATGGTATGGAAAAGTGAAGCTTAATTAGTAAGAAACCAAGCAAGAGCTTGAAGCAAATAAATTAATCATGTTTTCTTTCCTGAAACAGATTTGGTTTTTAAGGTGGAAATAATCCTTTGAGGAATTTTCCAAAATGCACATGGATATCCTAGCACCTCAAAAAAGGCTTGGTCACAACATTTTCTTTTATTTCTGTTCCCAAAAGAAAGCTGTACATTTAAATGAAATCTATTTAACTATGGTACTTTGATCTTTTTGTCCAGATTAATTACTGTAGAAACACACCAGGGGCTTATCCAGTCCCACTTTTTATCACTGAAACAAAATAATGGTGGAAAAAGACAGTGTTTTCAGTAGCAGCCAATTGATGCATAAGGACACAGGGAAACACATCCCAAGATGCGTTTCAAGTCAAGACAGAGATGAAAGAGAATATTGAAACAATATGGAAAGCATATATGATAGAGTGAAGGAGTAATAACCTGTTGATATGAAAGCTTCTCCTGCAGGCAATCCTTATGATTCAAAACATATTTTTTAATATTCTTGAGTATTTTAAAAGTATAGCAGGCAGTAAACCACTCTGTGATGAGTGATATTCAGTCACAATGTTTGCATGGAATTTACAGGAACTGTTGAAATCAATCTGGATCTTCCAGAAGGGCCCTGAAGGACACATTTCCAAGTGCACTCTACACCCCAGGAGGGATGCAAAGAAAATGCAAACTTACACAGAAAGATTCAGAAGCAGAGGCAGCAGTTTCCACTGACAGTTGGCAAAGAGTGATTTATGAATAACTGTGCTGTATGCAGAAGGACGAGGCAATGCCATTAGAAGAGGATCGAGTTAATGAGACAGCCTGAAAGCTAAGGATTGCAACTTTCAGAATTAACCAACTGCCTTACTGGGAAGAGGGATACAGCTTTCACTACAGTGATTAAGTTCATTGAGCCAGACACCTCTGAGTAGTTTTGCTTCTTCCTCCTATGGGAAGAGGGAAGAGGCAAAACAGCCTTGCCCTCTGCCCACACATGCTCTGCTGCACCAGGGAAGTGTTTTCTCCTAAGCTCTAGAGTCACTTAGGTTTCTGAGAAATTCATATACCATTAAAAATTTTATTCATCACTTACTATGTGACTGGAACAGAACGAAAAAAAAAGGACTCCAAAAGCAAAAAACCAAAAGACCTGCAGTAAAAGTTTCAAGATTAAAAATCTGAAAAGAAGCATTTTCTATGATAAAGGATGAATCAGATAAGAGACAAGATGAAGCCTAAAATCACAATGACTTGAATAAAAGTCAGATTAAAGAAAAAGCTACAATTCTAGAGTTCTTCTTGGAGAATGAAAAAAAAATTGCATCAAAAGCACAGTCTGGATGAAGCTGAGTGTGACATCTGAAATAAAATAGGACAAGTGTATACTCTGATTGTGACTCCAATAGCTTGATGAGAATAAGGGGTGTATGCATTTTCTATTTATTGCCAATGGAACAAAAAATCTGATTAATAACTGATTAGGATAGCTTCATTATATAAAAGAATTTGCATTACCTTTTAAGTAACACATGAATGGTACCAATGTTAATTACAATATTTAATTTTCATCTGACTTTACAAAAGATGCAAAATATCTTCGCAAAAATTTTTGATAAGGGTGCATTTTCATAATACAGAAGCATTCTTTTACAGCTACAATACCTTGTACCCTGGAAATGGCACTTCTCAAGTATTTATGAATATCAGAGATGGCGAAAAGAGAATAAGAAAGAGACATACCAAAAAAAACCTCCAAAAAAACCCAAAAAATCTACAAGAGTGAAACAAATCCAAGAAAAATAATTCCTTATTCGGTTAAATACCAAAGAGTAAATGACTATTGTATGATAAGGGTTTCAGGGTGTATTAAAGTCATATTTCCATGTTATATGCTGTTTTAGTACCTCTCAGAGAAATTATGATTCAATTCTTTCTTATTCCATTTCCTCATTTAATATCTTTTTCTGGTCCAGTTTTTCTCTCAGAGATGATCTGCTATGTACTTAATTTAATTTTAAGACACTGTTCTCATGTGTACTTAGCTTTGTAAGATGAAGGCTCTTTTTAAATTCAAAATAAATGCTTTCTTGCACAAAATTTTATCTTTCTTTCTAACATTACCAGCCATCTAATAAAAAACTTCTCTATCTACAAATAAAAACTTAGGTTGTTTGACATCCAAACCATCATATTTTTTCCCCAAAGCATGATAATATTTGGCAGGAATTGCCAAACTGAGGAAAGAGTGACCCGATATGAAGATGTGATCAAGTGCCCATAATTTTCCCTTATTAGAGCTATTAATAAAATTGTAATTGAACTTTTCTTCCAACAGAGAATAAGTGGTTTTTACAGAATCACAAAACAATTGAGGTTGGAAGGGATATCTGCAGGACATCTGGTCCAGCCTTCCCCTGCTGAGTAAGGGCCACTTAAAGTCAGTTTCTCAGGACTATGTCTAGATGGATTTTGAGTATCTCAGAGGATGGAGACCCACAGACTCTCTCAGCTGCTTGTGCCAGGGCTCAGTGCATTACGAGTGACACAAGAAAGTGAAACACATTCAAATGAGCCTTGAAACAGTTTTTAAGTATTATTTCCATATTTTCACTGTCTCCATTTTACATGTTGGCATCTGTGTTTCAGATGCATGCTCAGATACACAGAGATGAGCAAATATTTGTATTGCAACTGCTATAAGGTAAAGCTGAAAAGAATTCTAAGGATAATGCATCAAAAACATGGTATTGTCTCTATACCATATCTTGTTATGAGGACTTTTATGGTAGCATTATTAAGTAATGAAACAGAAACATTTGAGAAATATTTAACTATTCTTCTGGTAATTATATGATCTAAGAATTTTATTCTCAGCAGATAACTTTGTTTTTCCGAAACAAACATTTGTTTGTAATGGGAAGTCATAGTTGGTTTTATGCTAGTTTTACAACAGAAAATGAAAATTTTACATTGACTGCAACCTCAAAGACATCATTATTTTTCAAAATGCGCTTCAAAGGTAAACATTAATTTATTTACTTCTACTATTACAGAATAACCTCTCAAATCATATTTCAGTGGCATTTGTCCCACTGAATATGAAATTTCTTCATTTCAGTTTCCTTTCTTTTTATTATTCAGTTCTGTACATTTTTCCTGGGTTTTTTTGAGAGGAAAACACACAGAATAGGACATGTTAGTTTATTTGGACACCATGTGCCAATTTACGTTGAGGTTTTCTTTAGTGGTTCTGGTGTATCTGCACTGGTAAGGAAGATTGGGCAGGAGACTCCTTCTGTAGGGACCCTAGTTAGACTATTATCATTCTAAAAAAAGATAACAGTGGCAAATTTAAATTATGGAAAATGTGTCTGTACTTACAGAATTAATTTATTCTGTTCTAAAATACAATTTTCCATATTTCAGGGCACATTAATAATAATAATAATAATAATAATAATAATAATAATAATAATGTTTCTCTAAACTTTGTTTCAGAGATTTCAGTAAATAGTTTTGAACCTGCTACAGATATTCTGGAAATGCCTGTTGATCTACTGTGAGAGTTTTATTCTTGTACCGATAACTGGAGAAATAAATTGCAACAACAAAAAATAAAAGTCATTAATGTCAGATGCAATTATATTTTATTCAAATTTCCTATAATCAAAAAATTTGTATTTATGGAAAAATTAGATTCTTTCCAGTGATTAAATATATATGGCATGGCGTTAATACTTTATTTTATTCACTTAATCATTTGTAAAATGTTTCAAAACAAATTGGTTGTTTTATGCAACTCATTATTCAAAATAGTTTCTGGGGGAAATAAACCACCAGCACATGCTCATAATTTTGTTTTTAGTGCCTTCTCCTCTTTCACTGCTCATTTGTCTGACTGTGAGTGTGGCAGGTGTAGCTGTGAAGGGACCTCAGTCCCTGCTCAGGAGGTGTGAGTGTGACTGCCAGAGTGGCTCCTGCGTGATGGGACAAGGAAATTTCCCTAACACCTTCTCTAAAGTAGGTTTTCACTATGGCCTGTAAAGAGTTCCTGGCACTACTAGCTCAGATGTTAGCTGTTGCTGTACAAGGGAAATGAACACTCAGCACCTGTAGGAGCTGCCTTTCTGTAACTCTTCTACCTTTAATTTGCAACAGAGGCATGTTCCTAAACCCCATGTAGAAGGTCTCTTTCCAGCAAGAATAAAATGCAATAAAATTTGCTAATTAATGTAACTGGATGTATTCCTGATAACCTGCAATTTCCAGCCTGAAAGCACCCAGAACTGTATGTGCTACTCAAAGAGAAATCTCAATTCAAAATCATCTGTGAAAATCTCACCTACCATTTCTTGGGGCAGTATTCCAGTTAAAAGCATGAAAGAACCTCACACACTCACTTTACACGAAAATAAAAAAAAAAGTGAAATAACTCATAAATCCCTATCATAAAATAACACATGTACTGTGGCCAACCACTGTGACTTCTGAGCATTAATAGCAAACCTTGTATCATAATTCCTGACATCTGGCAGTCTCCTCAAATCTCTAATTTTTGCAGCCCAAAAGCTATTCTCACAGGCTTAGTTTTGTGTCAGATACTGTGAGAGCAGCATCCCTAACCTGCCACTGGGTTCCTCCCTCCCATTTCATGTATTGAGAAGCAGCACACCTCAGGAATTCACTTTTTCAGGGGGAGGAAGGGTAAGTGAGAGGGGAATGAGTCAATCTGTATTCTGTTGCTCTCTGTCTTTGTGCTTCAGTGGCTGTATTTTTATCTACATCAAAGGACTTTGCTCTGCTTTCTCACCTGGGTTCCCTCCTCTTTTGTGTTAAGGTGGGAGTGAAGAATTCACCATGCTGAAAAGTGAACTCTAAAGGAAATAACATGTGTTAAGTGTTGGTAAACAGATTCCTTTTAGAAATATTTGTACTTTTTTTTTGCTACTCTTTATGTAAGGTGAGCAAATATTAACTCTTCATTACCATAAACAGAGTAATAGTCAAGCAAGCAGATAAAGCATAAAAAAGCCAGATGCAGCTGTCTTTCACAAATATGAAGATTAATTAGGTTATCAGAGTTGGAAATTTCACCTGACTGATGGAAAGACTTTTTCAGATAAAAATTCTTTTTTACAGTAATTGTCTAACAAAAATCAAGACCTAGATTTCTCCAAACACCTCTATATACAAGCAGTTTTTTATCTGAATTGTCTCAAACAAGTTCTCATATGATTTATCCTGATTATGAGTAGGAATTAATTAATTCATGATTTTTTCCAAGTTGCTCTATTATACTGCAAAAAAATTATTTAAAATGAAAATGTAACCATTTTTCACTGTTTTAGCCAGGTTAAAGATTAATTGAAGTCCAAGTTCTACAGAGATTCACTCAGCTATTATTATGTGATGTTCAACATTAACTTGTCAAGAGTAAATACAACCAGGGGTTTCCAGTTCCCAAATTTATTTTACTCTCAGTGATTTCTACTTCCATGATAGGCCAAAAGCAAGTGACTCTGCTTTGGATTTTCACCTCCAAAACCTTTGAGTCATCTATGCAACTTCTGCTTCTCAAGGTGTCAAAACAAAAGTAGCTCCAGGATTTCTAGAGGGTTATACAAAGGAAGATGAAGGAGATAAAAAGTTGACCTTTTGTACTGTACAGCCTCTTTCATTTATAGGTATTGTCCCCAAAGTACTTTGCAAATATCCAAGAGAAAAATCCAAGTTCTGGTTTTCCTGATAAATAGTGCACACAAGACTCCAATAAGAGGGGCAGCAAAAGTTCTGCTTCTCTTCCTCTCCCTTTGGGCTGCACAGAGACTCAAAGGGGAGACATTCCTCTGTGCATGTGGAGCTGCAAAAGCAGCTTGCAGACAAACACCTTTCAGTTGTTTCAGTTGTCTCAGTTGTTTCAGTTTTGTCTGCCACCCACGTGGTCTCTTCCTCCAGGGAAACAGCAAGGGTGACCTGTGCCCTGGAAAAAAATACTGTAAGAAGGATGCAATACTGTAATGCCTTGAAATTGTCTGTGGTCATTACCAAGAGGATTCACTGGAATGTACAGGAACTGTCCCTTGTCCAGCACTGCGATGAGAATGCTTTTTAATTTAAAAACTGGGAAGGAAAGTTAGTCTAGAATTCAAAGTGTTCTTGACATGTTCTAGAAATGTACTGAAATAAAAAGATGCAAATGGATGGGAACAGTTATGTAGCTGTAGGCATAAAATGCACACATAAAGTGCTGACAAGAAATATCTTCTCAGCTTATTTATTACTTATTAAAATATAGTGGGATGATTATATACAAGACACAAAGAAGTCCTTCTTCATTAGTCAGCACGACTGAAATCTAATTAGGGGATTACATAAATAAATTTTAAAAAGTCAAGGGAAGAATATCAAAGGAGATGTTGCCTAGAAAATGTATTCTTTTAGAAAACATGGGGGTTATAATCCAGAAGAAAAAGAGAAATAAAAAGAAATAAACAAAAAAGATACTTCATTACCCTAAAAACTGTAAAATATCACCAAAAGGAAAAGAAATATTCCTAATTCATGTGGCTGAACCAGAAAGTAGTCTCAGAAGTACTAGATTAGATATTCTAAGCATAAGGAGCGCCCATCCTTAGAAGTTTTTAAATAAAAGAAAAAACAGATTTTAATGAACCACTGTTTTGGCATGAATGCTTGTTCTCATGCTGACCTGGCTTTGTCTGTGTTGACTTGGCTGGCCCTTTGGCTTCTTCTCAGAACTAAGATGTGAAACAGTGAATTAAACTCACACCCAGAAGGCATCTTACATGACTGTTCTCCCTCTGAAGCAGTCCTTTGATGTTTGAATGCCCAGTTCATCACACCCACCACGTGCACCTTATTATTAAAAATCCCTGGAGGAGGATTGGCTCAGAGTCATCCCTAATTTGTGCATGTGGGAGGAGTAGATCCAGCAATTCTCTTTACCATGCTACCACTGACCAATGGACATGCTTTTAATTGAAAGTACTGCGGGATGAGTTGCCAAATAGCACAGCACCTTACAAAATCTCTGTTGTTCTCCTAGTAAATAAGTCAGTTTTCCCTACATCCATCAATGTTGGATACCATCATCCAGACCCTATTCATGCATATGTGGCAAGGTATGTACAAGCATCTGGGGCTTTCTGTGTGCTCTAAAAATGTAATAAATGTTTAAATTTTTTTTCATACAGCATCAGGAAGAAAATGAATGATTGTGGCTGAAGCTCCTCATTTCAAAATGAGAAATTAAAGAGGGTACTTATAATAGGAACTGAGCCCAGCTTTGAGACTGTACACAACTGAAAAATAAATATCTCCCAACCAGCTCAAAGAACTGGATCAGAACATCAAAAAGAAGCAATCATGTGGACTGGTGTAAAAACAGGGATTTCAACTTAGTACAATTATTAACTTTGAGGGAGGGAGGAAGGGAGGAAGGGAGGAAGGGAGGAAGGGAGGAAGGGAGGAAGGGAGGAAGGGAGGAAGGGAGGAAGGAAGGAAGGAAGGAAGGAAGGAAGGAAGGAAGGAAGGAAGGAAGGAAGGAAGGAAGGAAGGAAGGAGGCAAAATTAAAAAAAAAAAACAGAAAAATATAAGGGATAACATCTTAGAAAAATCTTTATGTTCTTTCAACTGAGATGTGCTTGCTATGTGTTTATAGGTATTATCAAATCTATAAAAGTCACTAGTCAACCCATCTCATTTCAGATTCCTTTAATTATAGTGGGAGTTTGAGCAATGTCTTCATTCTGTAAAACTAGTATTTATGAGAACAAGTACAGATTTTATTAAATCAACCATCTGTATGATACATATTGAGTATAAAATAGATGATTACCATATAAATTGGAGACCAATCTGAATCAAATATTGATCCATCCAAACCCTTAACAGCCAGAAAACAGCCTAATTGTCATGGATATTGAAGGCTCTAATGGTTCAGATGCATACATACAAAGGCAAATATTAAAGCATTTAAAAAAAAAGAAAAACAACACAGGCTTTCAAGTTATTTGTTGTGTTAAAAAACTTGTAAAAAAACTGTGAGAGCTCTCAAAAGTTAAAATCTAATAAAAAATAGCTAAGTCTGAATAAAAAACTTCAGTGCAGTGGTTAGTACCTGTCTGAATGAAGTCAATTTCTAACCTTTCTGGTGAAGACGAAACACATCAAGCGAACAAGATTACACAGGGAGAAGGTGACAGCATTAATGTTTGGGTTTTTTTTTAATTGATAGCACTATAGCTGGTGGTTGCTTGGTGGGCAGGTTTGCTCTATATTTTCCTCAGAGCCTTGCAAATAAACAAATTAACCATAAGCTTTCTGTCTAGACAATACTATGACAGGAGAATATATAACAGAAAGCAGTTTTCTGTTCTGCCTTCCACGGTGTACTGCAGATATACAGAATTGAAATAGCTTTATGACTTACAGGAGCGGCCGCGTGTCTTACTCTTCCTCCACCTGGATTATTTCATTTGCCAAACACTATAAAAAAGAAGATTTGCATGTTCTCTGCTGTACTGAGCCGAAAGGGCCAAAATTTCACCTGCATTTAAGCAGCCAGGTTTTGTGTATTATCAGGAGCAAGCAGAGCTGTTGTAACCGTAACAAATTCAAACCGCAGTGAAGCTGAGGTGAGATAAAACAGGTCTGCCTTGCTGAGTAGTGTCTGGATATGGTTGGTAAATCTTTTGCTTTCTCAGTTCTGTAATGGTAAAGCAGGCAAAGGAGCATTCCAATAAATGGCACTCACAATCCATTCTTTCTTTTCCCACAGCATTTTCATCTATAAATACCTTGCCTTGGGAACAACTTTTACTGCTGGTTTCTGACTAACACTTTGACTTTGACTAAGGGCTGAACTGCGAATAAACTTCACTCACATTATCCTTCCAGCTTAACCGTTAACCACCAGGAGCTACCAACATTAAGTTTTCCAATGTGGTGATTACCCATCAGTCACTTCCTTCATTTAGATTTTATTCCCATAGGCTGCTTGTAAGAATTTCTAATGAAAGTGTGTGGAAGTGTGTGAAGTTAAAGCATCATCCAATACTCAGCCTCAGACAGAAGTCACAAGAAAGATGTTAGCTGAATTCTATCAGATGAAAAATACATTCTAGTCTCCTGGGTGCTCATAGATCAACAATTAAAACCCTTGCTTCAGAAATTCTGCTTTTTGAAATTTTGAAATTAGTCCTATTAATACATAGATCTAAAAGTACCCTTTTTTTCTCCCCAAAATAGAATTTTGGACATGTAATCCTTTATACCTTTCATGGTCTGCACATATTCTTGAAAATTGTGGCAAATTATTTCACATTACATTTTGTCTTAAATTCTTGAAGAACTGTGATATACATTTTACTCTGTCCCTGTTCAAGAGAACATAATCAAAATTTCTGCTAATTATCTTTGATCACTTCAATCCCTTATCTGGTCTATGTGCACATGTTGTAACTATTAAGCATATTAAGCTTTCTGTCATAGAAAGATTGACCTAATGTCTCTCCTACATCTTCATGATTTCCACATTCAATGAGTTAATTACATTAATGTTAAAGCAGACTTTGGCAGAACCTTAAGTGCTCAAAGTTTTTATACGTAAGTTGATCACAGTCAATTAATATGTTTGGTTTTTTACACAGAAACTGCTGAACATCAAAGGTTGTGTTGAATAATATTTTGTCTTTTGTTCATGATATGAAATGGAATGTCACAAATTTCCTCAAAACATAAACATGACCAAGAGCAGTTATGGTTAGTGATTAAAATCTTAAGGAAAGCCAATGAAAACATCAGCAGAAAGGATCACTTTTTGTAGTCTTTTTTCAAAATTAGGCCAGTAGACATAAAACACATAGAACAAATTATTTCTCATTGGTTCATTAGACCAATCACCTTTTATTGAACTGCACAATTTTCAGTAGGTACAAACTAAATATGGCCTGTGGTGAATAAGCTGTCTCGTACACAAACAAAATGTTTTAAATTACTTTTTAATAACTAAAAATCTCAGTTTAGCTTTTGAGGATCATCCAGGAGAGGTTTCTATTTTGAGTTACTCATTTTGTATATATCTAAGCCTTTCAAAGCAATTTTGTGAAATCTTTCAAAATTGGTTATTATTCAAAAGCTTTTGAAACAGAAAAATAAATATATTTAAGCTGAAATACAACAAGAAAATTAATTATACAGATAATCTATTAATGCATGGTAGAGCCCTGGACAAAAATATTTTTATCTATCTTCCCAATTAACATAATTTATGCTTTTAAAACCACTGGAAATATTAGAAACAAGTTTTAATTAAGTGGAGGTTTTTATTTATTTCCTGCAAATGAAACCTCTTTCCTAACTATTAGACTCATGTAATTACAACATGTCTCATGTCAGCTGGTAAAATCAATTCTGGAAGGAATAAGTTGGGTTTGAGTGATAAAAGTTTCATTTTGAAATTGATAATCTGCTATAGAAAATATTGTGCACTTCTGATATGGCAAATTAAAGTAATGATATTTTTGTAGTACAGGCATATTATTTTTTTTTCTAAGGTTAAAATGCTGTCCAGACTGATACCACTGAAACTGTAAACAGTACTTACTTGGATCAGATTCTTCATTCCTCCATTCTTGCATTATTCAATAGAAATGTGTATTTTAAATTTATTTTTCCTGCTTGTTCACAAATTGACAAATTCATGGGAATATGAAATTGCTAAGGGAAATAATTATCACTTTATTTGGAAAAGGAAAAAACTGAGTAGGCTTGTTTCCTGCAAAATCAGATATAGAGCTGGTGTGGCTACCCACCAAGTAGTTTTGACCATCTCCTCACACCCACCTTTTTGATTACAAAAAGCTGCACTAGATGGGTTCTAGCATCTGAACACTTCTGGTGCATGTTACAGTCAAAAGACATCTCTTACTACAACTGCAGTGCTGCAACTGCACAAAAAAACCCAGATAGTGGTCTCATATTTTTAATAAAACACTGTCTCCTTTTCAAGACACTGCTGTGTTCATTAACCTCTTGTGCTCAACATCAACTTATGTCACCATAACCCTAAATATACACACTGCAAATGCAGTTGAGGCACCTCTGCACAGCCTTCCTGATGCTGAGCCCATATGAAGCCTTCCCAATGCAGACACAGCCTCAGCTCTAGGTCTGACAACATTCATGGCTGCATGATCCCTGTGCTGCCTGACAGACACAGAGTAGGTGTTGAATCATCTGCATTGTTCCAGCTGCTGATCCCAAACAGCTGTGTGAAAGCCAGCAAGCACCTAGCAAGGCACTGAGACAAATCAAAAGGGCTTGGGGGCAGCCCACTTTACATGCTGGGAAGATAGTAAGGCTAGGATGAAACTTGTGTATCTTTTTATGTTTAAAATACTGATCTTTGCTTTCAGAAATGGGAAAAATACTTCAGATCATTACCCCTGTGATTCTACAACAGCAGGCTATAATCAAGAGACTGAGACAGGGACATAAAAAGAGTCTACATGTTTCCACTATTGATGCTGGCAAGAAACATCCCAATCCCTGTGTTTATTCATGGTGCTTTCATATAGGCCCTAATGTAAACTCAGAGCTCTTCCTTGGCACCTATTTCACCTCTACAGGGTCTTAAACCATAAGAGCAATCACCAAATTATTGGTTTAATATTAATTCCCAAGAGATAAGCCCTGTAAACTTTGGATGTCCTGGTAAAAAAAAACAACTTGATTTCTCATTCAGTGTTCACAACCTGGCCTGGGATTTAGACTTTATCAGTACCTGATGGCAACAACAGGCATCATGCTGAAGATATTGGAAGGCATCCACTCCTTTCAGCACCTATGGGTACTGATACTGACAGCCATTAACACCTGTCTGCTGACTACTTGTCCACACCTGTGACCCTATCTCAGCAGGTATTTTTCACTCATGTAGTCCTGGATCTGTTTAAATTAAAAGTTTTAGTTCATATCTCAAACACCAATAACATCCAGCTCTTAGTAATTTTAGAGTTAATGACTCAACTTTTATTACTGAGTGCAGCTGGTTAGTCTAATGAACAGACTTGCTTAAAAATAAAAATATAAAAGCAATGGTGCATGTGATAAGAATGACAATTTGTGTTAAACAAGGATCTTGGTTTCTTTCATGGATATTTAAAGACTACATAAGACATGTAAAGGGCATTGCTATTTGCCACGGCTCAGCCATCTTTGCAGAGTGGGTAATCAGAGAGGAACAAAAGGAATGAGCTATTGTATATGTTCATGTGGAGGGTATCCTTCAGGGACCAAAGGGGTAGTACTCACATACTACAAAACAGTAAATGAAAATACAAAAGAAACATATTCAAGAATTAACTCTGACAACTTTATTGTTTTTTAGTCTCTCTACAAAATAAGGGAAAAAAAAAGTAGTCCTGGATAATTCCTTTCTCACAATTGTTTGATGATATCTCCCACATCAATTTGTTTTTTATTTAAGATGCAGTGCCTTGTGGTATTTGTAGAGAAAAATAGTTTTCCCAGGCAATCCACTTTCCTGCAGCAGTGCTTTGTGTGCTGATTATTTCAGAGCATTCACATCCTCTTTTCATTTCACACTGAAGGAAGTAATTTATTCCATTGTACATGGCTCTATCCCGTCCTCCTCACTTCCTCTTTTGCCCTCAATTTCACTGTGCTGTGCTCTGTGTATTTCTACAGCCATCACAACCCCCCAGTTGTCACCTTTAATGCATTTGCCTGTTGTGAGAACTGGACAGTGCAAGCCAGCTCCCTGCCAGCTCCCTGCCCCATAAGAAATCAAGCAGGAGGAGGTCAGCCTTTAAACCACAGAATGGCTCTGAGTGAAACTGCTGCTCACAGCTCTGCAGCCTTGCGGTGCTGTGGAAGCACAGTGGTCAACTCTAAATTTGGCAGTAAAGTCTACTGGAAGGTCAGCACACTCCTGCTATGCATTCATTCACTGTGTTTTCCTTGAGAAGGAACCACTGGGATTATTCCTCAGAATAACTGGTTCCACTGTGCTCCAGCTGATGTGCAGCAGGCAAGACACCATTTAAGCACCAAAGAGGCCTCTCACACCCATTGCATATCTATACACATGTATTTAAATTAAAAAAATATATATATATATATAATGCATGTACAAAGAGTAACAGTCTACTCCATCATGCTCTTGAATCTGTTGAGCTAACTTGCCTTAGCTTCAAAATGACTGCCCACCAAATTAAAGCTCTGCTGCAGTAGAACAGCAGCCACGCACTCTGTATCTGAATATCCTCGAGTGACAACAGAGCAATGTGAATGCTACTGTGCAGTGGTGTGTGTTTTGTTTAATTTTGCCTGACTCTTTCGCTGTTGTATTTTGGGAGGGTTGCAAAGTTATGGTTTGCTCCATGTTACCCCTGTCCCTTCCCCTTATAGTGGTTTTTGTCCAGGTTTTCCCGCCACTCAGGGTGTCCATCAACCTGCTCACTCCCCCCTTTTCCCCCCGTTTCTGCTAAGTCATTCCCAGTTGTCCTGCCCCCCTTTATGTCAATTAAGTTTTCCCTGCCCAGCTTGTTCTCGAGGTTTCTGTGTCAGTCACCTGTTGTTCTGATTTTTTTTAAGTTTTATTGAGCCTTCTGATGTTTGTATTCTTTGTACAAGCTTTTTCATGTATTTTAGGTAAATAATTTATTGTTTTGTATTTTTTTATAAAGGACGAGCAACCTGACAGACAGGTTGCCCAGTGACATTGAGGAGGTGGCACTGTAACCCTCCAATGACACTGGGATTTTAAAAAGATATAGAGTCAGATGTTTTAATAAAAAAAGTTTTTTCAGTTTACTACCACCAGAGCTGCTCCGTGTCGTTCTTGTGTCGCTTCCTGGGAGGGGAGTGACAGTCACCTTATCCCCCGTGTATGGTTTGTTGTGTGGGTTTTCTCCCACCCCTATGTTTTCCCTGTTGGTTCAGTGAAACCTATTGTCATCCCTATTGTAACTACCCATTGGCTGCTGTACCCACCTCCCTGAGTCAGAGATGTGATCAGCTCTTGCTGAGCCTTGGGTGTGGCCACTTCGTCTTGTCCCTTCAAGGAGATTAAAAATCTTTGGAATACCTTGACGGAGTGTCCGGCTCCTGGCTTTCTTTATCTCGGGACTCTGGTGGCTTTTCTCTGCAGCTGAACCCACGCAGCTGCCCTGACCGCCACCGCAGCCTCAGGGGAGGTTTTGGGGCGGCCT
Source organism: Peucedramus taeniatus (assembly GCA_013400575.1). Lineage (NCBI taxonomy): Eukaryota > Metazoa > Chordata > Aves > Passeriformes > Fringillidae > Peucedramus > Peucedramus taeniatus. Next base: position 36,394 of record WBNO01016393.1, read on the forward strand.
CTCGTGTGGCTCCCACCGCCACAAAGGGGCGAGCCAGCCGGATTCCTGCCTCTGGCGGCGAGGAGAAGCCGCACTACTGTTTAAAAGAAAATGGATGTAAGAAATCTGTTTCCAACTGTACTCGCTCACTGTGATGTTCAGGAAAAATCAACAATTAGGAGGATTAGCAAATCTGTGAAAAAGACAAATTTGGATCATAGCTTTGTAATTATAATGCACAAGAATATCTAAGTTGGTTTCTCATTCAGAACACTTAAAATAGAACTTTAAATTATGTTAGAACATTCAGCTCTGAGTGATTATTTTTTGTTTATCTGGGCTATGCTTCAACAAGCATTACAAAGAGAAAATTACAGGGAAAATCTTTATCAATAGTAGCAGAAGTCTTAGTGGGGAAAAAAAAGATGTAAAATATTAAAATTAAATTCCTCCATCAAGGCAAATCAGGGATATATTGAAAAAACATCAGAGCAATGTTTTTCTTTTGATTACAATTTTTTACTGATTCAAGCAGAATGGAAAAGAAATAGTTATTTTGCAAATACCCTAACCAATAATTCCTCATTTTCTTCTGTAATTATGTTTATTCTAACTCTTCAAATTTCTGCAAAGTAATTGTAAGTACAGGAGTATACAGACATGTAAAAACATAAGATATTAATAGAGAACAACTGAAAAAATTACAATTTATAAAATAGTATTGAAGTCCACAGTTACACCAAACCCCTAAAAATCCTCTGGTGACACTCTGAAAACCTGAAGAGTTTTTATGCATTAATTCAGCAGCATCAAAGTATTAGAAATGCTTGTGACAAAACAGATTGCTGCACTTTGCCTCCTGCTCATTAATTCCGTAATTATTTTTTAAACTTCTTTTTTTTTTTAACGAAGAGAGCAAAATAAATGTTTTCTTTTATACATCATATGTATTTAAATAACCATGTCTCACAATTTTCATTTCTGCCTGTGTTTTTCATAGTATGAAAAACGCAAGCACAGGCATGAACTATTCATCTGTGACATCAGGAAAAACAAAACAAAACAAATAATCAAACAAACAAACAAAAAAACCACAAAAAAACCCCAGATTTCCCAAATAATACCATAGGGGCCAACATTATTTAGAATGAGCACGTGTAAACAAACTATGCAACACATTAGTGTTTGCCTGCAGCCTATATGCAATTCTTATATTTTGCATGTGCTTGGATTGATGGCTGTTTAAACATAAAATTTCAACTTTATACCTAAATTTACTGACTACTGAAACTCACTAAATATGTCCATCTTCAACCTGTCCTTTATCCTGTTCTACCCTGCTCATAATTTCTTTTCGATATGAAAAAATATGTTACAGCAAGATAGAAGGGAATCCAGAGGAAGGCAGGAGAGACAAGAAGAGCAGCCCAATACTTAAAAGTTTTGAAACTTTGATATGACACTCTATAAGACAGTATCCAAGTATATCTTGTATTTATCATCATACATACTGATGTTTAGAGATATCAACCTCAGTTTTGTGTTTTGTGATTACCTAACAGTAAAACTAATATCAAAATTAAGAACAAACACACATTGTCTGCTTATACAAAAATATTTTTCATTTCAAAATAAAACAGTTTAATAACAATTCCACCCTCATTTACTCTCAGTTCAGGGGTTTGGTTTTTGGGAAGGTGACGTTGTTTATTAGTTTCTTTCTAGAAGGCTTTCTAGATGACACTGCTCCTAAAAATTATCAGAGGCTCCATTAATTTTATAATCTTTCAGAAAATATCCAATCACCTTATTCAGGTACTCAGTGGAAACTCAAATATCATATAGCACTAGTTTAAAACTTGAAGTTCTGTGGAGATGAGAAAAGAACTGTAAGATTGCAGTGTATTTTATTCCTAGGATCAGTGAACAGGCTAACAAAAAAAACAGGCACACCTGAAATTGCACTGGTCTCTGTGAATTATAGAAATTGGGAACTGCCACTGTTAATTACAGTTTAAAGAGCTTGGAGTTAATCCAGGTGATTAAACACATGCTTAGACTGCCCTGAGCCTGAGCATTTTGTTGGAGAAATGCCCTGCTTTTCACACCCCACTGGAGTTTGTATTCACCCTCAGGCACCCACAAGTGCAGAGCACTTCTGGGGAGCTCTTGAGCCTCTTCCTTTGCCAAACAAGTCAGACTATAGAAAGAGAATTTGTGATTAATTTCCCTGTCCCTGCCACAAGACAGATGGGTACCAGAGAAAATTAAGGCATAACCTGTTCTGTAGCCTGTGTGTCCACCCAGCTAGGGTCGATGATGGCTAAGTGCCTCCCAAAGTCCATCAGCTGGTGGCAAAGGCAGGCTAAGATTCAAAGAAGTCTGGGCTGCTTTTCTAGTAAAAACATTTCGTGCCTATTCACTTCTCACTTTACTCTGCTCCTGGCTAAGACAGGATGTGTTCTGTGTTTTGTTCTGTTTTTTAAAGACTCAGAAAATAGATGTATCTTTTGCCTCCAGTTGTGTTCCTCCATCTAATGTGCTATTAAGGAGAGAAGCTTCAATTTTCTTTCCACTGCTAATGAAGCAAGTGAGTATTTGGCTTGCTTCTTCAATCAGACCTCTAGTAATTGAAGGAAAAAGGATTAAAAAGTATAAGAGTGCTCTTAGAAGAAGATGAATGTCCTGACATGTCCCCAGCCTCATTGTTTTGTAAACAAGCCAGTCAGATTTCAGTCCTACAGGCAGAATTCACTATAAAACTGAGATGGTTCTGCTCAATATCACTATAATCACTTCTAGAGTTGTCATCAAATGTGGGAATAACTTAATGAAGGAGCTGTGCTTTGCAAGTTTTGTGCTTAATATTTGATCCCTGAAAACTGCCTGTAAATGAGAACTGCTTTGATATATGCAATCATCAGGCTGTAAAAAGAAGGCCAAACAATGGACAGAAAACAATTAACTTCAATGACTATAGTCCAAACAAGTGTTGAATCAAATCAGGTGCAAACAAGACTTTCCTCAGCTGTGGGTAGAGAGATGTAAAAAGAAAAGTGTTTCCAAATCAAAGCAAAAGTTCAAAGGAGATTCAGTAAAGGAAAAATGGCTTAGGCTCACAGAATTACACAAGTACCTTTGCAAAAGAGAAAAGATTAAAGGTGTGCTTGTTCTGCCAGCTGAACCATCAGCTGTACTTAGAAAAGGAAATCTGAAACAAAGAGAACTCTTTCTTTATTAAATTATCTCAATAATTGTATATAAGTGATAACAATACAAAATTCACTGGTTATACAAGAAAGATTTTTTTACTTCTCATATTTTTAGTCTCTTAACATGAAAAAAATTACTAGAGAAAATTGATACATTTTATTGCAGCTTTAATGCAGAAAATATTCTGTGCTCAGTGTTGATTTTTATGACATACTTTTCTTGTGCTGTTTTAAAATATAAAGTAAGTTTTCTTCCATAACACCAGGCTTAGATTCAGTCTACAATTGAATCTAGAAACTACAGCTACTTTGGATGGTCTGTTAGTTTAAGTTATCTCAACTTCCTTTAAGTGAGATTACAAGCACCATAACCACATAGGTAAACACTGGGTTTTATGCAGTGGAAAAGAAAGGAAGAATTAGTAGTTTATTTAAATTGCATTCTTAAAGGAGTGATTCTTCTCTCATAACATTTGTGGGTCTTGTTAACAACTGAAGTGTGCCAATGTAAAATGCAGACCACCAGGTGAAACACTTTGGTTAAAAGGATCTATATGAAATGGTAATGCTTTCTAAATCCAAGGAGAAAAAAAGAGACATAGTACCCCAATAAGAGATTACGACTCTGAAAAGGAACCAGAAAGTTTCATCATGTGCAAAGATGGAATTCAGATTTCTCTAAAATGTCTGCTACTGTTTGGGTAAAATTTAAAATTACTGCTATACAATGAATGACCTCAACTAGCTCCTACCAGTGCCACTCAGAGCACAAGATGCCCTTTTACTCCTTCACAGTCCTCTCCTTTAGACACAAATAAGTTAGAAGAGAAAAATAGCTGTTCTTTTGTTTATGCAACTAATACTGTTTTACAATAGGACAGCAAAAATATGTAAAATAAAGCAAGCAATAATTTGTACCTTTTTAATGAACTTGCTGAACATATGGCAATGCGGAAATTATTTTGTTATTTCTACATTCATAAATTCCTCTTTAAATTGGCAGAAAGGAAATTTTCTATTCTTCTAGCCCCAGACATGATCTGTTTTCTGTTGCTGCTTTGAAAAATAATTGCATATGGTAAATTTCTATGTTTGCATATCCTTATTTTAGCTTTCATTCAGACATACAAAAAAATTTACAGTTCAAAATCAAGCTATCTTATACAGTGCCAATAGCAACCCTTACATTAAGAAAACAACTGCACATCACATTCATGAGACTACAGAGTAATACATTAATTTTCTGGAGTAAAAAATAAATAAATAAAAAAGGTAAAGTCACAAAATTACCACCAACTAAAAGGTCATTCCAGTTTTTCTTCACTCCCTTTTCCTCAGGCAATAGAATTCAATTATAATAATGTACTTCATTTGTGCATTTTATCATTTCTCCTAATATATTTGGCAGTTCATTTAGAAATTAATTTGGATCAACTTTCAACTTTTCATAAAAGTATTGAAGAAACAAGGTATTGGACAACATCCAAGCAAAGCCCAGACAGAATCATAGAATCGTTAAGGTTGGAAAAGACATCTGAGATCACCAAGTCCAACTATTAACCCAGCACTGACATGTTCATCACTGAACTGCCCAAGTGCCACATCTATAGGTTTTCTGAACACTTCCAGGGGGTGGTGATTTTCCCACTTCCCTGGGCAGCTTGTTTCAATGCTGTCCACCCTTGCCATGAAGAAACTTTTCATAATATCCAACCTAAACCTTCCCTGGTAAAACTTGAGCTGATACCCTTGAATTGGTTTGAGAATTGTGCTAACAATGCCAAGGTCTAGAGTCCAACTCTTAAGTAAGAGTTGGACTCCATGATTCTTGTGGATCCCTTCCAATGAAGAATATTCTGTAATTTTGTGATTTCCTTTGCATCTGTCAATTGTTACTTGGGGGAAGAGTCCAACCCCCATCTTGCTACAACCTCCTTTCAGGTAGTTCTAGAGAGTGAGAAGGTTTCTCCTGAACTTCCTTTTCTGCAAGCTAAACACTTTCAGCTCCCTCAGCTGCTCCGCATCAGATTTGTGGTAAAGACACTTCCCCAGTTCCACTGCCCTTCCCTGGACATGCTCCAGCACCTCAATATCTTTCTTCTAGTGAGAGGCCTAAAGCTGAACACAGAATTCAAGGTGTGGCCTCCCGAGTGCAGAGTACATTTTGTGTTCCTAAACCAACTCTACAATTATGGTGTCAACCAGATTGCTGGCAGGAGTGCTTAGACCCTTATCATGTCAAGAGATCAGAATATCTTTACCTATAGATCTCTCCTTAAATTCGTAAAGCCTCTTATTGAAAGAACTATTTGGAAGAAATGAAAGCTGGACTAAAAATACTGCTTAAAAATAAGAATTTTTGCTTTTAGAAATCATGCAAATCACTTACATAATACTTGACAGTTATGAGCAAAGGAAGTCTCTGGTCCAAAATGCTGAAGGTCTAAAGCTCATTTGAAATAGTGAAAAAAATGTCACTTTATTGGTAGATAATGGAACAAGGTGCTATCATCAAAAATAGATTCTAAAACATAGAAATTTCTGTCAGACATTGAAAGTAGTAATTTTTACATAATAGCCTTCATTTTGCTAGCTAAATATTGTCCTCTTGCATGTTATTCCTTACAATGAAAATAAAACGATAAGATGAGCTACAAAGCAACACACTAAAGGAGATAAGCAGAGCCACTGAGCAGATTGAATTAAAATAATAGAGCACTTGACAGCAGGTACAAAAAAACCACCCCAAAACCTCCCAAATATATAATTATTTTATGAACTTCAAGTTAAAAAAAATAAGAAGAGAATGAACTTCTGGCAGGATACAGAGACCTAAAAAGAACTCATAATCAGCAGCTCTGAGCAAAAAGCTAATATAGAAGTGTGTAAATGTTAAGGTGTCAAAAGGCATGCAATGCTCCAGAGGATGAGAGCAGAACTACTAATGACACACTAGCAAATCTTATGCCAAAAAGCATAAAAAAATACATCAAATATTGTTACAAAAATGGCAATTGGCATGTGAAGGGACACATCACAAGCAGGATGGCTTGGTCTTTCTGTTACTCTGACTCACATCTTCTGTGTGAGAGCCTTGCAGTGCAGAGAAGAGATGCTGTGTTCTTGAAATCATTGCTCTCTAGGTCCATAAGAAATTTAGTTTCCATCAGCATTTATGAAGACACACATAGCAGAGGTGGAAGACTGAAGACCATTGGACCCAGTCAGACTGTGTTGTTTTATATTTCTTGCACCTGGTTTTCTATTACCATGTCTATTTTGGTGGTTTTCTACTACCACCTATTAGAGGTGCTTGCTGAAGTTACCACAGGTGTTTATAGATGCTTACACAGGCAGTGTAGTTTCTGAGCATGTCAAAATAGTATTGAATTCACAGAAGAAGTCATAGCATCTAAAACTCATTATTTTTAACTATTCATGATTCCTTCTTACAGACCTCATGTTAGATGTCCTTATATTTATTGTAAGATTTATGCAGGCAAGCAGCATCTTCAAAAACTCTAATGAAATGAAAGAAAGCCCTTAAATTTTGCTTTTTTTTTTTTTTTCCAGAT
>WBNO01016397.1:276-11911 GCA_013400575.1 Peucedramus taeniatus
TTCATTTTGTTGCACAACTCAAATAAATAATCTGTCATGAAAGGCTTTTACTTAGTTTTAATGAATATGTTGAAGAAATTACAGTTTAGATTTTATGCTGGGATCATCTGTGGTTAAACCAATATGCACAATTAAGTAAAAAGGTGTTTAGAGAAGTAAAAGAATTTCTTTTTAAATGCTTGTCACACAGATATCTCACCTGGAATATGTTTGTAAAAACAAGTCCAATACTATGAAGGAGCTTCAGCAGAGCCAGGAAGATGCTTTTAACAAAATGGCTGAACAAATGAAAGCACAGGCAAGCTGTTGGCAGAATGAAAAAAAGTATCTGGAACAGCAGTACTCTGGTCTCCTTGGGGAAGTTCGTGCAAGGGCACAGGTATGGTGCTATGAACTTCTGATTTTTTTTTCTTTTAAATATTTAATGGATTATTTCAGTAGTTTGAACCCCTAACCAGTTTAAGGTTGCTTAAAATTAAAAAAGCCTGCAAACTCTGTGCTAGTATTGACTTCATTTAATAAGAAATGAATGTCTTTGTTAAAACATTCTAGAAGTGAATTGCCTAATTTGACTTACAGTTGCTACTGTTTTTTTTTTTTGAGAATGTTAAGGCTGTAAGATTGAATTTGCTTGATTTAAGAATTATATAGGACAGCAGTGATTTTTTTCAGTGTCATGCTTTGCAAAGACTGTGTAGAGATAGAGTAAAATGGTCTCATCTGGGGATAAATTTAGATATATACATTCTGACCCTAAAAACCAATTAGCAGTGGTAGATTTCAACAGTATTAGAGGATGCTGTTACACAGATGATACAGTGAGCAGTGGGTCAAAAGTGTAAAACTGTTGGTACTGATTGTTTGACAAGTTATTTGAAATTTAAAATGTTCACTATTATTCTGCAACCACCATTCACCATCTTTTCAATCACATTCATTTACATGTGTTTAACTTAAAAGTGTTGTGAAATTGAGGAAATAAGGTATGCCTTGTTATTTGTGACTGCCACCTGTGACTTCATCTGAGGAATGCTGTATTTGACTCAGATTTTAGTCTTGAAAGTCTTTTTGTGGTGAAAAATACAGTTATGAAGTATTCTTTTTACAGAGCAATTTATGGTGAGTTCTTAGGATTGAGTTACAATTTTGTAGATTTTTTTGCTTGATATATACATTTCACCATCCATTTCATTGGATATTGACGAGGCTAAAAACATCACTATGAATGGAATAAGTGGCATCCAGATTTATATTTAATTTCCCCAACATTGTGTAGTTTCAGCTTATGGTTTTCATTTGCCAACAAAAAGAATGGTGGAATAAGGAAGGTTAATTTTAATTTTAAAAATTACATTTCCTTCCTAAAGTAAAAGTGGAGTTACACAATTTAGATTTCTTCCTCCTGTGGATGATGGGTCATGTCTTTAAAAACTCTAGTGTTTCGTGAAAAATAGGTGCTCTGCACTACTGCACCGTTCTTTGGGATGGTGCTACACCTCCCAGTCTCTGCAGCTGAATTGTATAGATACCATGTAAAGCAAGTACTGAATATGTGTCTCTTTTTTGTGGAGCATATCAGGAAAAAAACTGTTTTGGGAAAAACTTAATCTGTCAGTTTGCTGTACAGGACTACTGAATCGCTGAAAGGGAAGTATTTTCCCTTAGAAACATCTGGGCATGTCTTCTAGCACAAGTTATGTAATGCTGGAGTGCCAGCTGGTAGTTTTGTAATCTAGGTAGTGCAATGTCTGTATACACTTAGATGATTTAACAATCTCTTTTCCATCTCATGTTCCAGTTTGTCTTCCTTACTATTCAGTGTCAAACTGTCAAGAAGACAGTCTAATTTCTTTTCGATTTCTAATTTGTGACTGACTTTCAATTTGCAAATACCAAATTAAACCTTTCTTTTCCTGGCATCTGTAGGGTGCCAGTAGAATGTCTACTGTTAGGGCTGTCCTAGTCCTGATTGCCCATTTTTCCTGGCTTAACTGTGTTTTACCTATTGCATTTTGAACCAGTTAGCCATATTTATCTGCAAGATCAGTGCTTTGTTTGATCAGAGGTGTACAGACAGACTAATATCATAGCCTTATTTCCAAAGGAAACAAGGGAAAATGTGCCACAAGTTACAGAATGTCTTCAAAGGATCTTTAAGATTTACTGACTGCCAGCAATTACATAAAGATGCAGAAGGCAATATTTAAATTTAATTATTTTTGCAAGCTTTATTCATTAAATTTTATAGGAAACATATAATCAGTACAAGTGGAATATAATTTGCCAGTACTTCATTGTACAGCTGGGGGTCTCCTCGCTCTAGGACACTTATTCTAGCACTACAAGGAAATTGTAGCAATTTGCTAGATTTTCCACCCAAAGATCTGAGTGTAAATTGCAAGCATTTTAGTGAAGTAACCCCTTGTAGGGTTTAATTCCATTCTGAAAAGGGAAGATGAGTGATTTTTGCTGTCCTGCACCAACCTAATGGAAGCATCATAGGATGTTTCCTTTTATTTGTAACTTTGTCTTCAACCAGTGTTCCATGACTACTTCTAGATATCTTCTCCTCAGAGATCCTGTGTTGCGACTCCTTTAGTTTTCGAATTGTTGACGTCTGTGAAAGCAAACCATAGAGTGTCAATTCACACTCTCAAGAGTTAACAGAGAGCTCTAGTTGCACAACACTATAAGCAATGTATCTTGAAAATTACTGTTTTAGTTTATTAGAACTGCGGTAGAGAGTTAGGGCTTTTTAGAATGGTCTCCTTATAATTAAAACGCTGCAAAATCTGGAGGTTTTAGTGGCAGTGACACCTGCTACTGCTTCTGTCCCCAGCCAGTACTGTTCAGGGTCCCTGGTTCCACAACAGGATCTATGAATGTTAATAGGTACTACTTCACAGCTGGTACTGTAGGTCAGACGGATGGTGTAATGAGAAAGCAGTTTTGCTGTTTTTCTATAGGACAAAAATTCCCAGAGTAGCCTTACCACAGATCAGCAATAAACAAGGCACTCTAGATATCACTCTTTGTCAGTGGTCTCCATGTTTGGAGAGTCAATGGAGCTAAAAATGCATATCCTTTTTCTTTGCCTTTTGTTGCAGGAGTCTAGTGCTCTTGATTTGATAGTGTGCCATTTTGAAAATGTTACTATGCCTGTTCCTTAGCCTCACACAAATTATTTATTATTTATAGTCTCATAGGAAATGTCCTCTGAATTTTAACTACCAGTTGTTGTTTGTTTGTTATATAGACATTTATTAATCTGTCCCCATTTTTTTGGCAACTGCTTAAAATAGAAGGGTTTTATTCTGATATGCAAAAACATATTGTAAGAGAAAAATACTGTAACTATTTAAATGTCAATTTCAACAGAAAAATAAAAGGTTTGCTAAAGAGGAAAAGGAAAAAGTCCCCTGGGGAGAAAAAAAAGTGTTGTTTTTTTCTTTTTCCTTGGTTGGATGCCTTTTGCAGCAAGGCAGGTGAATTAGATAAAGGATGGGATATATTGCAATTATATGAAAAATTAGTATAATCAGTGAAAAAGGAGGAAGAGAAATATATGTAACTGTACTGGTCCTGACCTACCAGGTGTCTTTGGTAGGCACATCTGGCCCATGTACCTAAAACACAGCAAAGGGAGGACAGGACTGTTGATGTTGTTTATAGGTATAGCTGTATGTATATATATTTGGAAAAATGAGACAGCTGAACTACAGGAATCACTGACTCACAGAGTCACAGAATGGGTCAGGGTAGAAGGGACCACAGTGGGTCATCTGGTCCAACCTCCCTGCTCAAGGGGGTTGTCCTAGAGCACATTGCACAGAATTGTGTCCAGATTGTTCTAAATATCCCCAATGAGGGAGACTCTTTGGGCAGTTGGTCACTGCACAGAAAAGAAGTTCCTCCTCTTGTTCAGGTGGAACTTCCTGTGTGTCAGTTTGTGTCCATTGCCTCTTGTCCTGTTTCTTGGCACCACTGAGCAGAGCCTGGATCCATCCACTGATGCCCTTCCTTTAGATACTTGTAGACACTGATGAGAATCACAAAATTGTGAGGTTTAGAAAGGACCTCTGGAGACTGTCTAGTCCAATCCCCCTGCCAAGGCAAAGTCACCTAGGGCAGTTTACACCGGAATGCATTAAGGAGGTTTTTGAGTGTCTCCAGAAAGGGAGACTCCACGATCACCCTGGGTAGCCTGTTTCAGTGCTCTGCTGCCCATAGTGTAAGGAAGTTTTTCCTCATGTTGAGGTAGAACTTCCTGTGCTTTTATTTTTGGCCATTCCTCCTCATCCAACATCAGTGCTAGGAACCACTAAAAGGAGTCTGGCGCCATCCTCCTGACACCCATCTTTGAGATATCTGTGTATTGGTGAGATCCCCTCTCAGTCTTCTCTTCTCCACACCAAACAGTCCCAGCTCCCAGAGTCTCTCTCCTCATGAGGGAGAAGCTCCAGACCCCTGATCATCCTTGTGGCCCTCCACTGGACCCTCTCCAGCAGCTCCTTGTCTCTCTTGTTCTGGGCTGAGGAGCCCAGAACTGGACACAGCACTCCAGGTGTGGCCTCACTAGGGCTGAGTAGAGGGGGAGGATCACCTCCCTCGACCTGCTGGCCACCCTCTTCCCAGTGCACCCCAGGATGACATTGGCCCTCCTGGCCACAGGGGCACTTATGGCTCATGGACAGCTTGTGATCCACCAGGAGTCCCAAGTCCTTTGCCACTGAGCTGCTCTGTAGGAGGTCAGCCCCAGCCCGTGCTGGCACTTGGGGTTGTTCCTCCCCAGGTCCAGGACCCGGCACTTGCCCTTGTTGAGCCTCATCAGGTTTCTCTCTGCCCAACCCTCCAGCTGATCAAGGTCCCATTGAATGCAGCAGAGCTTTCAGGTGGATCAGCCACTGCCCCCAGTTTGGTGGCACCAGCAAACTTGCTGAGGGTGCATTTGATCTCTTCCTCCAGGTCATCAATAAACAAATTCAATGAGATTGGACCTTTGGGAATACCACTGCAGGCCTCCAGCTGGGTTCTGGTCCACTGATCACAACCCACTAAGTTCTGCAATTGTCAGTTCTTGATTCACCCCAAGGTCCATTCATCTAACCATCATTCCTGAGCTTACCTGCAAGGATGTTGTGGGAGACAATATATACAAGGTTGCCTCTCAGTCATTTATTCTTGAGGCTGAACAGGCTCAGCTCCCTCATTCTATTGTAAGAAAGACGTTCCCTTTGTCACCCTCAGTTGGACCTGTGCCAGGACCTTCATTCTCTCTTGTAATGAGGAGCCCAGAACTGGAGAAAGCACTCCAGATGTAGCCTCACTAAGGCTGAGTAAAGGGGCAGGATCACCTCCCTTGTTGTCTTTGTTTGGCCACATTTAATTCCAGATGTACCTTGACCTTCCTTGTTTCATTTCTACTTTGATAACCTCTCTATCTTCATTCCAAGTGGCCTGACCCTTTTTCCATCTCCTGTGTATTTCCTGCCTGGGTAATGACAGTTCATTTCATCATGCAAGTCTGTTACTCCCTTTGCCTGACTTCTTGCACATCGGGATGTGTTGTTCTTGAGCCTGGAGGAACTTATCATTGAACATCAATCAATCCTCTTGCACTCTCTTCCCTTAAGGGGCTCTTCCTGTGGGATTCTTCCAAGAAGATCCCCGAAGAGGCTGAAGTTAGCTCTCCTGAAGTCCATAGTTACCATTTTACTTGCTGTTCTGTTTCCTCCTACCCTGATGCTGAAGCTTCCAACCTTCACATCCTTGGGGCCTTCCCAAGGCCTTCCCTGTTAGTGTGGGGTCAAATAGCGCGATATTCCTTTATATCCTTCCCTAACAGGGAAGACCTGTGGAATCCTCCACAGGTAGTGGAGGATTCCACAGTTGTGGGATCCTCCACTACCTGTGACAGGAAGTTGTCATCACTCCTTCTCAAGAACCTCCTGGGCTGTTTGTGTTTCATGGTGCTGGTTCTGCAGCAGATGTTAGGGTAGTTAAAGTCCCCCACAAAAACCAGTGTATGTGACTCTAAGGCTGCTTTGTGCTGCCTGTAGAAGATGTCATCCACCTTCTCCTGCTGCTCAGGTGGCCTGTAGCAAACACCTGCAAGTGTCACCCCTACTGATATGCCTTTTTATCCTGACCCACAAGCTCTTGACTCACTCACAATACACTATACATTCCAGGTGTTGCCTCAAGAGAGGGTAACTCCACCACCTCACCTTCTTGGTCTACCTCTCCTAAATAGCATTTCCTTTATTATAGCATTCCAGTCCTGGAGCACTCCCACCACATCTCTAATTGCAAAGGGCAGAGTCCTTTGATGGCACACAGATCTCTAGTCCCTCCTGTTTGTTCCCTATTTTGTGTGCATTGGTGTACAGGCACTCCATGGAAGTATTTGATTGTGTCAATACATCCCAGTGGGAGTGCATAGTCTGTTTACTGGTTACATCTTTGGATGCTTGTACCTCGGGAGGCATCCCCTCTTAAGCCTCCTTTTGCTGCTTGGGTGATCACTGTAGTTCTCCCCTTCCCACACCTTTTCTCTGTCCAGCCTGGCCCTGGTCCTGTCCCCCTTTAAATCTAGTTTAAAGCTCTTTCAGTGAACAAGATCCTTTTCCTTCTTTGAGATAGGAGGATCTCATTTGTTTTTAGCAGACTCAGTATCATATAAACTGACCCATGATCAAAACCCCACAAAAATTCTGATGGTAACATCACTCTTGAAGCCATGTGTTCCACTGGGATTTTCCTGGGTTTTGCTCCATCATTCCCTGCAACTGGCAGGACAGAAGAGAGCACAGCTTGTGCTCCAGATCCCTTGACCAGTTATCCCAAGGCCCTGAGGTGCCTCTTGATCATTCACAGCCTTTTTTATTGGGACTTCGTTGCCACCCACCTGGTAAACAGGTAGGGGGTAGTGATCAGTTGGCTGTATCTTTGGGCAGTTTCTTGGTGATGTCTCTTGTCTGGGCTGTATGGAGGCAGCATACTTCTGTATAGGTTAATTCTGGTTGGCATATTGGGCTCTTCATTTCTCTAAAAAGGGGGTCATCAATTACTACTGCTGTTCTTTTTTTCTTAATTGAGGAGGTCAAGATATAGGGGGTAGGCTGCCCTGTTCTACACAATTGGTCTAGCCTAGATGAACTTTCATCCACATTCTCATTTCCCTGATTCTGAGATTCTAGGGCCCCATACCTGTTGTATAAGGGCACCTGGGAAGGTGAAGTAGTTTGGGAGGAGATTCACATTCCCCCCTGTCAAGAAGAAATCCGTTTCCACTTACCTCTGTCTCTAAGGTCCCATGCTGCCTGGTGGTGAGAGGGTGGGGGATCCATTGCTTCATGTGAGGTGGACAGTGGGTGGTGCATTTGTCTGAGGTGTGGTAGAGTGCAGTTCCAAAACTCAGTCTCTTCCTCAGACTCCCTAATACTTCTTAGTCTTTCTACTTTGTCCCTCAGCTCCAGCATTAGGCTTTGTAAGTCATCCACCTGATCACAGCTCACACAGCTGTTGTCTCTGCTGCCCTGAGAGCAGTGCCAGGCTCCATCATTCCCGGCAGCCTGAGACCTGGATTCTTGCATGGTTTCATGGGCACTCCATAAGGCCCCATCCTTTCTGGTGTGCACAGAGGAAGTAACTTTTGTCCAAGCAAACACCACACCTCAGGTCTATCAGTGAGAATGAAGATCACCAACTGAGCTAAGTGCTTGAGTTGGCAGTGTCTCAGTGCCCTTCCTGCTTGCCCTACCTGTGCAAATAGTGTCATGGTGCCCTGGCTCATGGCTTATGTTTCATGCCCTGTTTACCCTCTCTGTTCATCATGTTGCTGCTTGCTTGCCTTCCCTGGGGGCAGCTTCAGTGCACGTGGGGGTGGGCCCTGTTCCTTCTACTGCCATCTATGCTCAGAGCTCCAAATTAAAACCTTTTGAAGTCTCTGTGTCATTATATTTCTAGTTTTCAGTTCTGTTTCTGTCCCAGAATAAAGCGTAAGGGTGTAATAAGAAGTGGGATAAAATAGTTTTGCTAGAAGCACCTGATTTTTTTGTTAAGGTTTCTTGGAATTGATGAAGCTTTGCAACAGAGTGAGGTGCCCCCAAAGCTCAAACACGAAAGGAAACCCGCTTGCCAATGTTTAGGAAGAAAAGTCCATGTCTCTTTCAAGTGCTGTGCTTTTAAGCTTTAAAGAAAACTCTAGAAACATTGTCTAGTATAGCAGAAGAAATTATTAGCCAGTAAAAGAAAGATGGTTTATTTTTGTGCAAAACTTACAATTCTGAGTCAGAGGTTGTCTTATTTACTTTTGCATATCACCATATCACAAAAAGCATTAAAAAAGCGCTTTAATTAGCAAGAACACTGAATGCTGGTATTGCTGTCCACCAGCCCTGTAGGGATCACAGTGTGTTTACTTAGATATTGGCCTTTCACCTGTGATGGCCAGAAACCATAGGTTGTTTTCTAAATTTGGCTTACCTTTTCAGTTCCTTCCAGTCATGCTATCAGGGTTTTTATCTATAAAAATCAAATATTGTAAATAATGCAGTAGCACTGAAAGTATTGTCCACTTTATTTCAGCATAGTAAAATGACATATGTGGCCTGTAAATTGCATTTTGAAATTAAATCTTTTAGTGGCTTACTCTATTTTTGTATCACTTGAAGTATTTTAATAGCATTGCAAATTCTTTCCCTTCCAAAAAAATTATAAAATATTTATTTGGACAAAGACATTTTGAACTGACTAGGCTACATCTCTCTAGAAGCTTGGAATCTTCTATTTTCATTCTAGGGATAGCTGTGTGTATTTTTTTCCCTTTTGTGCTTGCAGAATGGAGGAGGGAAAAGAAACTAGGGTGCTGCCCTGCTCACTACTAGTTTGGGGCCTGTACCAAATAGAACACAGGAGAATATGGCTGGATAATACCATTTTGCTTCTTTTTAGACCACTGCTACAGGAATAATGTCACTCTATGTTCAACAAAATTTTCTATAGCTCTAAGAGAGGTATCTGAAACTTAGCCCAACCTTCAGTTTTCATCATCATATGGACTTGTAATTCCATCCATGTTTGCCTTTTTGTGACCATGTATTGTAGCTGAAGCACTAGCATTTAACTTGAGCTTGTACATTCTTTGTGAACAGTGCCTAAAATATTATCTCCCTATACCAGTGGAGCCTGTTTAAATGTAGTCACAGTTTCCATCACAGCAGGCTCTCATGCATCAAGAACCCAGTTTAAGTCTCTGAAGTCACTTAGAGCTCTCAGCATAGTGTCTTGATTCCCGTACTGCGGTCTGCATCCTCTAACTGTAGTCCTGGCATTTCCTGGCTTGTTACCATCTTCATTTCTCTATACCAGCTTGCTATTTTAAATCTTCCTTTTTCCCTCTTTCAGGACATTCAGAGGGAAAAAAAAATGTTCTGCAACTTAAAAAAATCTATAATGGCACTAGGCAAAATAAAAACATCTGTATTACACTGTTCTTTTGAAAACTCAGTTCTGTATGAGACCTAATTAATCTGTGAATATATAAGTAGGGGGTTGATTACAAAGTAATTAAGAGATCACCTTTACTTCCCCTTTTCCAGCTGCTGCCAATCTGTCTATATTTATGTTCCGGAGCCTTCCTTGTTTTTTTCCTCTCCCTTGTACTAACTTTATTCTTTGTAGAACGATGTTCTTTCTGAAATTGGAGCATGTCATTGCTTACTAAGCAATTGTTGTTAAGTCAGCTGATAAAACTGCATTGTGGACAACCAGGTGCAGGCTATTGGAGTACTAAGGGTTTTCATCAGGAACCAGGAATCCATTTGTAACTGAAGACTGTGCAAACTTTACTTTGTTACTTTGTTTGTTTTCATGTATCTCATTGTTTAACTGTTTATTAGGAGAGATAGTTTTGTCGTCATTACTAATAATATTTGTTCCTTTAGTGTGTTATGTGAATTCGAGGAAAAAAGAAAGTATTTTCATTTATCTTTTGTCTAGGTAAAAATGATTTTGTTAAGTAAAAAGTTTTTTGTTAATATTTCTTCTGGTTTTATTTGTTTGTTTGGTTTTTTTTGGGGTTTTTTTTTTTGACTCTTATCCCAGGAATACCAAGAAGCAGCAGAAAAAAATAAGGAAAAAATTTATGCCCTTGAAAAAAGTCAAGAAAAATTGTCTCTTGAAAACATTTCTGTGAAAAAGATGTTAACACAATTTCAGAAGGAGCATTCCTCACTCCTGGCAGCCTGTGCACTCTTAGCAGGTGCCCTGTATCCTCTGTATGGCCGATTGTGTGCTATGTCTTCCCAAAGAGACTTTCTCCGGGATCAGGCGAACATTTATGGATTAGTGAACCAGAAGATTACGACCCTAGTTCATGCTCTCTCTGATGATAAGGAAAACAATCAAGATGAAGCAAAACTAAAGAAAAGAAAATCCCAGGGCCTGATTTATGTATTCCGAAGAGCTGTGATTGCAGTTTTGGCAGCCAACAGACTTAAGGTTTTAGCGCAGTCTTCTAGTTCCCTCTTCACTTGGACAAATGGCTTAAAAGAAGGCATTGGAATTCCAGTTTGTGTAGGAGAATCCAAAGGCAAGCGTAATCTGTCAAGTAAGCTGATTTTTTTTCTTCTTTGATAAATGTTGTGTGAAAAGACAAGGCTAGTGAATAACATATAGTAATATTATTTATCATAGAGTATAAATACAAATTTAATGACATTTTAAAAAATGTAATTTTTGAATTTGGTAACTCGATAAATGTAATTTCCCCTAAAAGGAAATGCTTAGTCTGTTTAGCAATGCAAGTAAAGTTACAACTACACATATGATACTCCCATTGTTTGATATCCTCAATATTTGCTTTGTAGATTTCAGAACTAGGTGCTACTGCATCTGCTCTATGTGATAAATTTCTTGAAATGTTCCTACATTATTTGCCACCCACGTTATTTTTTAAGAACGTGTATTCTCTTCTTTTATTAAAAACTTGTATTACTTATTTCCTGCTGAAAAATGCAAAAAAAATTATTACTGATTCAGGTAAAATATTATTGTAAGATTTCTGGATTTCCTTTAGAGGATACGTAGTCTTCTTAGTCCCTTTCTGTTACCAAACCAGCTCATGAATCCCCCTGCAAGAAAAATGGCATCAAAATGCTTTCCAAACTAAAAGATTCATCTGTTTTTCTGGTTTAGTGCTAGTGGAAGCATATTTAATACATTCTAAATTATCCTGAAAATAGGCTGTGGCTTATGTGCTTTTAGCTTTAGTCAATTTCTGAAAGAAGTGTGCCTCATCTAAGTTATTCGGTTATGTTGGTAGCTACAATTCTGTTCCATAGGTTGTGAAGAGGAAGAGCTTGGCTGTGTGGAAGCACTAAGCTGGTTTGCTAGTTCCAACCTCCTTGCTGCAGTAATCAGTTCTGTCACTGAATTGCAGGATGTTGTTAACAAACGAGGTAATTTTAAAAGTATATTCTTGTAGTTGAAGATTAAAAAAATAATCAGAGTGGTTACATCATCTCTATTTTTAGGATTTATTTAAACTATTCTGGATCAAATCTCCTGAGAGCTGTATTGATGGAACAGATTGTATTTTCTTTAATGGGTGATATGATACTTTATCCTTTTG
>WBNO01016398.1:739-14980 GCA_013400575.1 Peucedramus taeniatus
AAATTCAAAAATTTCTGCCAGTGCAAACCCTGGCCAAGGATTTCAAAGAAACACTGAAAGGCCTTGTGCAGCTCCCAGAACAAGCAGACATGCCAGCAAGGACATATGCCTTGGATTAGCTGGGAGCTGTGGACAAGACTCCAAAGCAATGTTCTCTCTAGCCTGTTGAAAAGATTAAACTGCATCTCTTCCAAAGTAAGAATATTGTTATTGATTTTCTCTTGGCAGCAATCAATGGGCTAGTGCTATCCAGAGGTGCAGCAAGGATTTTACTTTTACTAGACTCAGTGGGCTATCATAGCTACACTCCTTTTGGCAAAGGGGGAGAGACAGAAGCAAGAAAAACATCTGCTGATCCTAGCTGCAAAGAAAAACTTTACAAAAAAAATAAAAGGTCCTTTTTTTCTAATACTTAGTATATCTTGTCCATTGGAAGTATTTTGGATTTTTTTAAGGCAAGCCAGTGTTAAAACACAGTAATAAGATAACAACAATCTGCCTCTTGTCAACCACCAGGCAAGGTAAACTTCAGTAAACCAGGGAAGATAGGTTTTACACATCCTACTCAACCATTCTCTGACAATTTGATATGCACAGTTTTTTAACAAAACTTACATTTTCCTTCTTCATTCCTGCAGAGGACCTTGGTATCATCTGTACTTTCAATAATGTCAAGAGATTCCCCTGGTTTAATTTGTAAGTCTTTATATCCCCATCTTTTCTGCAATAAATCCTGGACTGTGGTTGTAGAGTAAAGAACTTTTATTTCACCATCAAACTGAAAAGGAGAAGAAAAATGCTCAAACCATGGTTAAAACCCATTAGTGTTTCTCCATTAATATTCCCATTTATTACTGAATTTTTGGAAATTAACAAATATTTGTATATGCTACACTATGTGTATGTGCCCATACTTGCCATTTGGACTTAGAGATGCTCAGATCACTATTTTTACTTGCCTTTCAAAAGCAAGTTATGGGCAACAAATTAGAAGACACTATACAGATACTTTGTTTTTATATTTTATGTGAAGAAAACACTTTGAAAAAAACTTACTTTGAACTTTTTTCTGAACTCTTTCTCTTCTTTTACCATCTTCATGTGCTTTTGTGCATCTTTTTCATCTGACTTATGTTTTCCAAAGTTTCCTGATTTTGATGAACTAAATAAAGAGGTTACAGATAAAACAAAATTAGGAACACATCAGAGGCATTGGAATGCTTTCTGATAATTTTGGTGAAAATGCATTTGCCTTCATGTGTCTTTATCAGGTTTTTGTTGCTCTGAAAAACTAATATTGAGAATACAAGACACATTTGACTTCAAAATAAATAAAGAAGTTGGGGCTGTCTTTCCTACCTCTCCCTGATATTTGTATATCCATCACTTATGTGAACATAAAAAATGAATTTTAAGTATCTATCTACGAAGAGACTTTAGAATCTCTCAGTAAGGAGCAGTTTTTGTGAAGACTGTGCATCTTTGGGCAATAAGCTGAATGACATGTCACACTGTGGAGGCAGCTGGAACATCTTAGCCTTGTGTGTGCTAGTCCTATGTGCCTGCAGACTTTGCTGCCCCAGGGAATCTGCATTACATGATCTGTTTCAAGTTCTATAGTTTTTTGCATATCCCTAATAGCACTGACTTTTGCCAAAGACCATGGAAGGGTTTCATGCCCTAACTGCCCTTTCTGATGATGCACCTGGGAATGCAAAGTCTGACTCTACTTTTTGATCCTTGCTGATCTTGGCAGGATGACAGTTTCGGTGATGATGAATGTATATGTGTGTGTGACCTACCCTAGACTTAGCTTGGAAGGTCCACATATTTTCCTTTGGACACACAGTCCAAAGAGATCTCTCTCTTTTTGTATCTCCAGACTGGATTATTGTAGTGCACTGTCACTCCACCTGAGTGGAGTAAATGACAACTGGATGTGACATGTCACAGTCATCCTCACAGATGCAGCTGTGCCCCTAACACTGTGCTCCAGTGTAATTTTGTGCCCATAACACTGTGCTCCATAATTTTATGGTTCAGGATAAAAGTTTTTCAAGCTGAACTTACACCTCCAATATGTTTCATACTTTAAGCACACACACATTTTCTCTTAAAATGCTGCAGCAGCTGAGATAAAGTATCTATCCTAACAGTCCCCAAATTTTGATAGAAAAAGAACTACAACCTGTAATTAAGTTCCTTTAGAATGTGTATCATTTTCTACCTCTTTTCCATCAGGGACTGAATATGTTGACATGCAAAACATGCTCACTTATTCTATAGTCTAATTATTATTTCAATCTGTAATGGAAGAAAGAGCATTTAACTGCCATTATCAGCAGTGGGTTTATGAGAACTACAAAACCTGGCAACACCAAATAAAGCAGATATTAGTAGCAATCTGCCTGTAGTATATACCGTAAAAATGTCTCTCTGTGTATTAGATTTCTAATCAGGGAAGTAATATTTTCACTTGCCTGGGATCAGGTGGTGGAGCAGGGAAGTCTGAAGAACCTACGTCATCATAAACATTGTCTCCGTAGTCTGAAACAATAGTGTTCAAAAGAATGAAACACTATGTGAAAATTGAAGTGAATACATTGTGTTACAATGTATGTTATTTTAGCTAAATTGATAAGAAATTATGGCAAGTACTGCAGCTGTTTACGCTCTACAGTAACTCCGGGTTCTGTTTTGCACAACCTGTGCAACACTACCCAACTTTTTCAGATTAAGATTCTTTATTAATACTAACATATATTCACTGAAATTCTAGTTTTCTGAAGCTAAAGCAAGTTTTAGCACATGAGATAGCCTTTAATTTTCATTTTAATTAATCAAATTCCCACTGTATTGCACTAAAGTATATTTTTTGAGTTTGATTTAATGCACCCTGGTCAATGCAACATTGCTTAAAAGTGGATATGAATCATGGGCATGTTAGTTTTAGGACATCTTGCAATGCCAAAGCAGTGAAGAGAATTCTTAGCCCAAGAATACTTTTTCACATTTAGCATGTTTGGAGAGGGGAAGCAATTGTTCAACTCATCAAACCAATGGCTAGAAAAATCAGCTAGAAAAACCAGCAGGATATAGAAGGTTTAGAACTCAGTTCTGGAAGCAGACTCAAAAGTTCTAGGAACTTGCTTTTTATTCCACAACTGAGCTGATGCTTATTTGTTCTTTTACCGAGGCACTGCAAGTGACAAAAATAGAAAAAATCATTTCTCTGTACTTTTGAGTGCTTATTTCCAGGTGTATCTGTTCCTATTTAATGCCAAATAAAATGGACTAATGTAAATCTCAGGTTGACAAATCACATTAAATACATTAAATTGTTTACCAGGGAGCTTCCAATGTATATGCATCTCCTTGTCTGCAGCTGGATCAGTCACAATATTTGAAATTTGTTTACTGAAACTGGGTAAGCAATAGGAAGTCCTGTTTCCTTCCTTGGATGTATTTTTGTGACTAGCACGATACAGAGCAATGTATACAGAAAAAGAATCAGGAATCAATATGGAGACTGAACAATAGGCTATTAATTACCTTTTCCAGACTGCTTTGTTGAAGAAGACATGCTGGGGGGGGGCGGAAAAAAAGCTCATTAAGTATCTATATCACATGAATAGCCTTTTTTGTAACCTAAATTATTTAAAAAACATGCAACACAAAGGCTTCAAGTAATCTCCAGATATTTTGAAGTGCCACTAACACCAGCAATACTTAGGGACTAAATATATTTTTATCACTGAATTGAAGTAAACTTGTTCAGAACCAAATGACTGAAGAATGTGGCAGAAACACCACCTGCTGATTTAGTCTCTAGGTAAGATGGATAGAAGACAATTTTTGCATTTTTCTGTTTGGCATATTATTCCTAAAACTGTGATGAATGGGTCTAGATTTACCATTTCATTTCAGCCACACTGTACTGGTGAGAAAAGTAAATTTTAACTGAGTATGCAGCAAATTTACATGACCAGTGGCACAAAGATGATAGATTATTCTGGTGCTTTTCACCAAAAAAAGAATTTGGCATATTTTGATTACCAGACTTATGCAACAAATACAGCTTGTTAAGAGAATAATTATGCAGATTAAAAGAAAGCTCAGTGTTTTTGCAGAAAAGTATCATCCTGAGCTGAAATTTGATACGTGATTCATTAGGCTGCTATAAAGACATGTTAGTAGCATGTGATCAATGCTTTATTAGAATTAGTTAATGTGCACTTTGATTTCCTGGCAGACTCTTACAACAAATTTTCATTTTCTTCTGCCTCATTGACTTTGGCTGTTTTTTCTCGTACACTTTTCTTTTTGCCATCTTTGACCTTTAGTCTCTTCAAGATTCCCCAAGGCCAGATACCATTCTTATCTTCATCCTGCGATACAGACCTTTGGAGTATGCATGTGATTATCACAATGTAAAATGTAATGTTCTTCTTAAAAGGCCCAGAAAAATTCTCCATTGATGCATATATAATTCCCGAAGTGAAGTTGCTTACCCAAATGCTAACATGCTAAACTATAAATATTTATGTTAGACCACTAGTAGCTACTGAGATGTATTTGTAGTATAGATATTAATCTAATGGCTTACTGTTTTCATGTTATTACTCAGCAACCTAGAATTTTCATTTCAGACCAATTCTGTCTAGTTGGAAACAGGGAGATTTCATGATTGCAAACTGCTTTTTGCTGACATATCAAAAGTACAGAACAAAACTTCTTCAAAAGACTGAAGAACCCTTTTCTCTAGCTTCACATATCCATTTTGATGTATACCCACTTGCTGATCATCCTAAAACCTGCTAATTGTTATGCATGATTCAAAACCACTAAAAACTGAAAACATTCTGTCAAAGAAGCAAATTATTTAAAATATATAAAAACATACCTAGCTATGGCATCTTCATCATCAATTCCATCATAAATGTCTTGATCAGAAGGAGGAGGTGGGAACACGTCTTTAACAGATCAAATAATGTGTTAATGCAATTATATTTCATGTTTCTGAATAAGGTATTCATTATGGGCTCCTTTACTGTACCATATGTGTGTGAAGTTTATGCACTATCCTTGCAAATGGAATCTTTCTGTAAATCAGCCCGGACCCTTTATTAAAACAGAAATTTAGACTTATCCCAGTTTAGAATGCCATCCAAAGCATTTAAATGTGGCACTGCCAATCACAAGAGCATGGATACTGAAAACAAATGCTTCTACACTGTAGTCAATGAAATTCTAAATGGCTGATTTTCACCCAGACCTTATGATGACTTTTGCATTTTCATGTATGACTCAAGTGATGATTGAACATGTTGGACTAACACTCTCAGCAGCTGACATCTTGTTTTCATCCAAAGAAGTCAGAGACAAGAGCAATGTAAGCTCCCCATTTTGGTCTCAGTTTTGACCTTTGTGCCCCACCTCCTTCAGTGCAGGGTTAGCTTGGTTTGCATGTACAATTTCAGGCACTGTTCAGAGGAGGCACTGAAATCTGTACTCAGCTGGCAGAAGCTCCATTCAGTACTGCCAGGGGATGCTTCTGCCATGAGCAGTATCTAAACTTGAAGCTGAGAAGATGAGCTGTGCTCTTGTGATTAACAGAGAATGCTACATAAATATATATGCTAACAAAGGGAAAACTGGGTTTGAATGTGTCAGCTTGACAGTGTGAAGCTGCTGCAGTTGGGCCTCCAGTGTGCTGCTGCAATTGAAGTTCCCCTTAACTCTGTCAGCAAAATGAAACTTTAATTTATAGTAGTGCTGGCTATTCAGAACTGGATTTCTCCTGTACAAAAACTCTTGCTCATGTTGATATTTCTCCAGTTACATCTCTGCTGTTTTTTGGGATGATTTGCCTTCACACACAAGTAAAAAGTTAGTTTGATCATCTGGTATGCTGGTGATTCACAGTATCTGGAGACAAAAATTCTGTCTCACTCAAGTTCCCGTATGCGGTGGGGAAGGTTAGCTGGCCACTACCCTTCCTTGTTTGTTGTCTGTTAGCTGACATTTAACTTGCTTATGGATAATTACTGCATTATGTGGAAGCTGCAGAATTCAGAATGTGAAGGTAAGAAATACTTGAAAAACTTCCCCAAAACACATAAGTAGAACTTACTTCCACCTCCAGCTTGGTCACCACTTTGACTGGAAAAGCAAACAAAAGACATTTTAGAGAAAAGCAGTCATCCTTCAGAAAAAGAAAACACCATGATCACCCATCACTTCTTCAATTATTAATTCTAAAGATTTTAGCCTTGGCAAAAAGTATTTAGAATATATTTTATATTCCTGTTGATATCTTTAAATTAAAGTACGAAATATGCCTTTAGATCACAGGATAATTTGTGTTGGTGGGGATCTCAGGAGATCATGTAGTCAGACCTGATGGGAATAAAAATATAATCTGACTGAGCACTAGAGAGTAGATCCAGACCCTTTAGATTCATTCCTTATGAGGTGATCTTCTTGAAATGAAAATATAAACAAGTTAATTTATTGCTCAACTAGCTTTCACTGGGTATATGTTCCTAACAATATAGAAGGATTCCATATTAGCCCAGCATGCTAATAGAAGTTGAAAAAAGCCTGAGACATTCATAGTAGCTGAGATTATTTCCAGGTCAAAGCCTTACCTAAAATTATACATCAAAACAAGGTACTTGTTAAACTCTTGTGCCAAGAAATACTGAAATACAACACCCCTAGTCATTTATTAATTTTGGAATATTAACAATACTACTGATAATGAGATAATACTATTTGGTTAAGAGCTTTTTTTTGGAATGGCATTCTTCCAGTGGTTTCAAAACATGTTGATATATGTCAGACCTTCCAACACTTCATGCTTATGAACTGAACAGAGTGCTATTAGTCACTAGAGAAGAAAAAAAAGTCAAAATACAGCTTAAAAGTTTTAATGAATCTAAGCCAATCATTAATCCTTTGAAGCTCCTTGGGATACACTGTTATTTTAGTAAGCAAACAGTGGAATTGTTTGCTTTTGAATGCAATACATTTTCTAAATTCCTTGCATTGAGGTGACTAATTGTAATGCTTGCCTACTGAAAAGGATTGGCCAAGGATACCTCTGCAATGAAGAAACTAATGCTGAAATTACCTGAAACCTAGAACCACTAACACGGCTCTCATGGCTAGGTCATGATGCTATGAGACCAATGTGCAGGGAGGAAAACTGATACTGAGCAACCTGGAAAAATATCACTCACAAAGCTATACTGCTTGCATGAAAAATTCAGCCTGAAGGCAGACTTTTCCACATGCTGCTGCTGGAGCTCATGGGGATGTTCTATCAGCCAGCCAACTGCAGTCCTTTTATTCTAGGCAGGCCTCGAAGCTAAGGAGCCTCATGGGAAGCAGGTGTAATGGCTGAGTGCTTCAAGATGGCTGTCCTAGATATTGAAACCCTTTATACCCATATACAGATTGCTTATCTGAATCCTAGGCTCTGTTTCTGCGTATCAGGACATTTAATGGAGAATGGTTTGTTGAATCACATGTAAGCAGCAAATTTTCCTGTGAGGTCTGGCAACATAACTGTCATGCTAGGCTATGTGATAGCCATGACTCTTGTGACAAGACCACTAGGGTATTTCCCCACCAGCAAGTCTGATCTGCTGCTGGATATGTCACTTCTCTAGCTGCAGATCTATTTGACATGAAAAAGATGACACATTGAAGTAGAGAATCTGCAATGTAGCACTGCACTGCAAATGCATGGAGACTGTGACATAGAGAAGAAGCTTCCGATGAAGTAAAAAAAGTATAGCTCAAACCTATCTCATGGAATTTGAGAGGCCTTGTTTTCAGGCCTCAAAATTCATAAGCTGCACTCTTTACTGAAGGGTGACTCTAGACAGGATGTCAGAAGTCCCTTCTTGTCAAAACAAAAGGGGTAGTAAGACTTTAAGGCTCATGCTAAGGCTCATGAGAGCAATGAGGATGTTCAGGAGTTCCCTGGTGCAGAGAGTATTTCTATTCCTTTTAGAGTCTTTTAGTCTTGCATCTTAGAAAAGGGAGCATGTGACTCTGAAAGACAGAGCGAGTAAAGAGAGAGAGAGGGAAGAGAATTGGACTTTCTGCAGATGATTTGTAATCCTGTATGGCTTGCACTTTTTTCTCCTTTGGATTTCAATGAAGTAGGTCCTCTTCCAATATTATGGTTCCTCCTAAGTATGAGTGCTTACAGATGCTGGATTCCAGAATTCACTTAAACTCCTCTGACCACATATGAACTATTCAATCTGAATAGCTACATATAATAGTTACACATTTCTTATATAAATGGCTTTTTTGTGACAAGAGCTGGGTTTGTAGTTGGAAAACTTCCCCTGTCTAGTCTGACCCAGGTGACAATCACTTGTTTCTTTTAATGTATTCCTTATACATACCTGCTAGTAGTGTCCTGCTCTCCAACATCATCATACATTTCTTGGTCACTCTCTGTATGTTTCGCAGCAGCTCTGGTAGATGGTTTTTGCTTTCTTTTTAAAGAATCATAATCAATCTCCACCATGGTTGTTTTAATGTATCCATCTAAATAAATGAAACCATGCAGTTTAGGGATCATGATAAAGGGAGGATTTTAACAAGAGTTTCAGAACCAGTGACTGAATTGTTTTGTACAATTTTTGAAAACTTTCAAAGAAATGTCTCATTCCAAGCAGTCTCATCTATCAACACAAATAAAAATATCAGATCTATCTCAGAGCCTCCTGTTAAGCCCTCCTCAGCTGATGTTTAGTTCATCTTTTATTTGTTTCTCAGCTACAACTGAAGAATTTTCTGTGCAGGAATCACGGGGCAGACTCCTTTTCTCAGCTGGCTTTGAGACCACTTGTGGCAGGACATCTACCCCCTCTCTCCTCTCTACCACAGAGAGTGGGTGCATAAAGAGATAACCTGGCCTGAAAGGCTCAGCAAGGGGGCATCTGGCACCAAAAGGGCTCAGGCCTCAGCTCAGAATCAACATCTTAGTCTGGAGAGCTGATGTGAGAAGAGATAAAATAAATATTCTTGACTAAGAGACCCTGTTTTACAAACTACAAAAGACATATGAGTTATCACAAAGGCAGAAGTCTTCTAAACACCCACACCCTGAAAGTGTGAGAGAACTCTCCCCCGGAGTCTGGACACAAATTCCCTGGGGATTGACGGAAAGGATCTCAATGTGTGCTTCACCAACAATGGGGTGGTAAGATACTTTGAATTCTAAGTTATATTATTTCTTTGCTAGCTGTAACATGATTAAGTACCTTTAACCTCACACTGTATTTACCTACTAGTAGTCTCTTTTTGTCTTTGTCCTTATTCCTGTGTAGTATTAGTTTGGTTTAAGTCCTATGTCTGTTAGTTTTGTGTCTATTAAATAAATAATCCATTCTATAATAAACCAAATCAGCCATTTTTAAAGAATTTGTGAAGGAGAGTGGGTTTTGGGGTACTGGCCACCTCAGTAAAGTTACTGCCTGCTGCCAGAGGCCTGGGCAAAAGGCGAGGACTTATCTAAACCCCCAAATCCATTCAGAACACCACTGCAGTCTTATGGCATATTTTAGGGCAGTCCATGACATAAAGTTCCTGACAGGTCATTAGGAGGATCATGTGCATTGATTTTTTCAGGTTGGCAGACATACTGTAGCCGCATTGACCAGAGCAGTTGACCTGAGATGAGGAACTCTGTCTCTCCTAAGGGTAATTTTTGACAGGTAGAGTCCCTTTACAGAAGAGTGCACAAATGGATTCCTCCAAGGTGAAAAATGCTCATGCATTTTTTTTGAAAATGGAAAATTCACCACTCTCCTTCTTCTGAGGGAATGCAGTTTTTAGTGTGTTTCCTCTCAAATATGATCTTTCCTCTTTCTTAAATGATAAGAACTGATTTTCTTCTTTTGTTTGGTCTTCACAGACCTGGCCTGTGAACATGGAAGGCTGAAGCATTGGTGTAAAAAATTGGTCTGTATTATTGAAACTTTTCAATGAGAAGCCTTGTACAGCTTCAAGTTTTGCTGATGCAAGAATTAATGCATGAAAAGTAAATGGACTGCACATGAGCTAGAAAATACCCTTCTCCCAGCCCTCACCAAGGTTTGATTTTCTGCATACAAAATGATTCATGTAATTGACTTACTTTCCCAATTTCAAGGTATCATGGAAAAGCTGTTATTGGAACTTGCCTCTTGAGATCATCTTGGCCAATCTCTCTAAACAAACATGATCCTCCATTACAGCAAGTTGGCTAGGACTATGTCCTGTCAGATTTTGAAGATCTCCACAGATGGAGACTCCACCACCTCTTTGAGCATCATTTTCCCTTGCTTGGTCACCCTCACAGCAAAAAAAGTGTTTTCTGTTGTTCACATAGGACCCCTTGTGTTTCAGTATGTGTCTGTTGCCTCTTGCAATGTCACTGGGCAACTGGAAAGAGCATGGCTCTATTTTCTTTACATCCTCCCACCAGGTATTTATGAACAATTATAAAATATATTAGTTTTCTTTTCAGCAAGCCCAGCTCTCTCAGATTCTCTTTGTATGAAACACACTCAGTTCCTTACTATCTGAATATATCTATCACTACAAACTGCTCAGCTGGTATCATCTACAATTTTGTAGAACTCTGTTCTACATGTTGTGAACAGTCTTACTAATTTTATTGCAATTTTATTTCTCCTAAAGATCAAGCAAATGCTTTTAATAATTTTGTTTGATTGTATGGATCAACCTTTTACAGCCCAGGAGCCAGATCATCAACATCTTTATACTCAAAGATCTACTGATGGTACTTGCACCTTAATAGGAGAAACATCTTGGATTTCAGAGAAAATAAAAGCCAGAAGTCAGTTAGAAACTATCCATAGGAATAGGAACAAGAAAAACACTTAAAACAGTTCCTCTAATTCTATTTTAAGAACACCCGTGTTATGTTTAATACAAAGACATGAAAAAACGCAACAGTTGTTACTTGCAGGGAGCTGAGTTCTGATGCTATTTGAAGGCTGCTGACAGGGAATTAACCCTCAGTATGTCAGTGAAGGTCCCAGCATACCGTGCCTAACTTATTCCAGTGCCTATAGGTGTTACATTATGTTGTGCAATAACTTCCTGCTATGAACTATGCCTCATGCCAGCTGAGGATGGAGGGGTGACTTGGAGTAATTATTTACTTTGGTGGCCAGTGACTCAGCCATGGCAGGGCTAGTCCTTGGTGTAATGCTCACATGTTTGCTGTCATGCAGTGAAAACATTCAGGAGCACAGTTAAGAAAGAGAACTCACAGCATCCTTTTATCCTGCCCAGCCACTTTCCCTCTGGGTTGTCTGTGAGGCGAATTATTTCAATCTTATCCCCCTGTTTGACAGTCAGTTCATTCCTCCCTCCCTTGTGGTCAACACAAGCTCGTGCCTGATGAAGGACTTCGATGGGTCCTGTTAACTGAAGAAGAAACAGAAGATATCAGAAATGTGGAAAAATTGAGTTTTTTCCTAGACATTCAGAAAAAAAAGTAAAAATAATGATGGTTATTTGTTTCATTGACATTTAGAATAATGTGGGCAAATAAACAGAAAAGCTTCCTCCTGCTCCAATTATACAGTTTAAATTAAAATTCAGAGATTAAAAGAGAGGGGAATGGCATGGCAATAAAGCAATTGAAGAACTGACTGGCAAAATCTCAGAAATACTAAGATTAAAATCAACAAGCTAATCTATGACACCTTTTATGAGTTCAGAGAACAGATGCATTTAATTCCAATGGGTGTCTCCATTTATTTCCAGCAGAACTACTCATAGAATCATAGAATCTTTTAGATTGGAAAAGACCTCTAAGATTACTGAGCTCTACCATTAACCTAACACTGCCAATTTCAACCAAAACATGTCCCTAAGCACCCTATCTACACATGTTCTAAATACCTCCACAGATAGTGATTCCACTGCACCACTGGGCACCTTTTCCAGTCCTTTACAACCCTTTCTATGAAGAATTTTTTCCTAATATTTAAACTAACCATTCCCTGTAACAACTTGAGGCCATTTCTCTTTTCCTATCCCGTGTTGCTTGGGAGAAGAGACTGATGCCCACCTGGCTACAACTCCCTGTCAGGCAGTTGTAGAGAATGAGAAGGTCCCCCCTGAACTACCTTTTCTCTGTGCTAAACACCTCCAGCTCCTTCAGCTGCTCCTCACAGGACTTGTGCTCCAGACCTTTCCCCAGCTCTGTTGCCCTTCTCTGGACTCACTCCAGCCCCTCAGTGTCTTTCTTGGAGTAAGGGGCCCAAAACTGGACACGGGAGGTATCCAGTTCAAGGTGCAGCCTCCTGCTGGCCACACTATTCCTGACACAAGTCCTATAAGTAAATATTCATTAGCATTAATGTTAATGAATCTGCCACATAATGCTTTGTGTTTACAATTCTACTCTATAAATGATCTTGCAAGTACTCACAAGAGACGATCACGCTGTTTACTGATGTTTAGGGTTCACTTTGTGAGGTCTTTACATTATGTTGTGAAGAAGCCATTTTGGGATTTAGTATTTTTGACTTTTAGATATGTATTTCAGAGGCATATAGCTCTTGCCAATTATAAACTAACTCAGGAATATCTATCCTGCATAAGTGGCCAATAAATGGAAAAGAAAATGTACATTAAAATATATTTGTTAAAGAATAATAAAATACTTTAATGGCTGTAGGAGCACGGTCTATAAGCTAAAAGCTTTCTTTGCACTAATGCCTACACTTCTTGTGACTGGTCTAAAAAATAGACTTGGCACCTAATAAACTCCAGCTAACTTACTATTATTAACTATGTGTACCTTTAATATTTGCTTCTTAACTCATGTCAGACTCTCCATAGCAGACCAAGGCCATGATGTGAATCACTATGGTTTTATGTGTACAGAGCATAATAGGAAGAAAAACAAAGCTGCCCACTCTCCTATACAAGTCTGATTTTCCTCCTCCTCATTTAGGCTGGAATTTACTTTAAGTCCCTTTCTACCAAGGAAAGGGCAATGTGTAGCAATAAGATTTTGAAATCTTTAAAGGGCTAAATACTTTTGTATCTGACTACAGTGAAGTAAATAACACTGTGTGTATGGGATTCAATTCCCACTTTTATTAAGGGCTTTTGATGCTATTCTAATGAAGTAAATGATTAGAAACAGAAAAGTGAAAACAGATGATTTTAGGGCTTTCTTACATAGAAAAAAGGTGAGAAAGTGATTTAATGAAAACTGTAAGCACACAGTCTTGTCCATCCATCACTGCAGAGCTTGCATTCAAACATATGCCAAACAAAAATAGGTAGCTTAAACTCTTACTCAGAATTTATGCAAGTGTTTGAACTACCTACCCTAACAAATAGTTTCATAGCCAGATGAAAAGTGTATTTTGAATTCAGCAATGCTAAATAATGCTGCTTGCATACCTTTGTCCACATTACCAAATAAAAAGCTTACTTTGAACTTTTTCCTCAGTTCATGCTCTTTCTTTTCTTTTTCCTTTTGTTCTTTCTTTTCTTGGTCCATTCTTCTCTTATCTTCTTTGTCCCACTTCTTCTCTTTTCCCCTTGATGATCTGAAAGCGCATTGCCAGGACAGAATGTGTGAAGCAAATTTTTCTTAGAGCTACCTTATCCAAGGCTGACAAAAAACTGCACGTGATGAAAAAAGGCTTCTCCAAGTGAAATCAAAGCTACAGAATCTAAACCCTAATGCAGCTGCAACAGATAGAGAAAGCAGCCCTTTACTACAATTGTAAGGTACAGTGTCTGTCCTCATGAGGGCAACACAAGGAGGCAAGGTTATCTGCCTCCACATGTGTGTCCAAATGTCTCTGACCTAATTTTGTTGAGCATGCTTGTAAACTGCCAGCATCTAGGTGTTGTACTGGATGCAACTGTTAAATATTTACCCAGGCCACCAGTAGTTGATGAAGGTTGAACTGAGGCCTGAGCTGCCACTGGATTGTGTTTTCAAAATTGATTGCAACCTATTCCAGCAGTCTACATAAATGAGTCAGTCTTCTGCACTCATTTCTTCACACCAGGGTATACTACCTGCTGTGCCTTGTGTACTGGAATGTATTGAGGTTTTGGAACTTGGGATGGAATTAGGCCTACATCTCCAGCTCCGCCGTTTGGCTGGAAGATCTGCGTTTTAGAAACCCTATGGAACTGATTGAGTGAAACTCCCCCTTTTTTTTT
>WBNO01016403.1:0-31797 GCA_013400575.1 Peucedramus taeniatus
TCATTGATTTTAAGGCCATAAGGCCAAAATGGCCATTTTAAGGCCATTGTTTGAGTTAAGGCCATAAGGCCATGAATGCCAGAATTGATACCGCATTATGTACCAACTATTGCTTAATCATTCCCGACCTTGCAAGCTGTCTAAGTTAATGTGTTGTTCAGAACCTGTTCATGGCATTTCCACAACCAGATACATGGCAAATATATATAGCTGAACTTTGTGCTGAGTCTGTCAGAATGGGAAGAAACAGCCTGTTCATTATATAGTCATAGCTGTTTTGGCTGTTTGGAGTGTGAGGGTGGCTGTCCTTGGCTTATGACCAGATTGTCACCAGTGAAGTTAAAATGTGCAACTGCTTTTGCTGTAGTTGTCTAAACCCATTTCTTTCCTTGTTCTATTTTGTTCCATTCACCCAGGATCCATCATCCCTGTCTGTATCTTTTTTGTGTGTGTCNTGATCTGGTGCACTTTGTTTATTTTTTGTCTTGGTACAAATTAAAATGACACTCTTGCTTGTCTCCAAGCTGACCTACTTGATTATTTGTTTCAGATCTCAGCAAATATTGCCCTGTCTAAAAAAGCCTTATCTCTGTGATTTGCTGTGTAGGTGAAAAGATAAGGGCTATTATTAATTTTATGTTGTCCTACCTAGTTACTTGCACTGAATATAGACAAGTGCTTTCTGTGTCCTTGGTGGCTTTTATAGTCAAGACTCAGCCTATAGTGCTGAAAGGGTTGGGTTACTTGTTTAGGGGGAGGTGCTTTAGCACCACACTGCTTTGTTGTGATGTGAATGGAAATTGCTCTGCAGTAATTCTGGGCCATAGAGTCACTTTATGTAACTTACAGAGGTGTGTGGGGAGATGAATCATCCTCCAAAATGACATCCATGCAGCTCCATTATTTTGAATATGTTTGTACACTTGTGACTAGGGCTTCTGGAGTAACCTTTTGTGACTTGATTTTCTATCCCTGATGCAACAAGAATTCAATATTTTCTTTTCTTTTTCCACAGCTCTGTAGTTAAACTGCTGGTGAGGAGTGATAGTGATACTAATGCACTTAGGTGTGAGCCACAGGAAAACATGAATGTTGAGATGGAGCAAGGAATATTGCAAATTAATCTGTATTTCTGAAAGGCAGATTGAGAGCTAAAGGTAGCAGCCCTAAAATATACTTTAAAGACCTGCAAATACTTCATATATATTTTGTCAGTATATAAGATGCTATCAGTGAATTATGACAAATGGGTTTTATCAAGAGAGTTTTTATCTCCTTAGAGATAACCTTCTGTTTGCTTTTGAGTGTGCCTTTTATTTGCTTTTCAGTAGGTTACTTCAAATCACTTTGAACACTAAAGCTTAAATTTTCTATTTCAGAATAGTAAGAAAAAGGATTTTTTGACATTTTAGATTTCATTTGACAGCTATCCCATTGACTTTAGCAAAGGCAAAGCCTTGGTCATGGGTGTAGACCTATTCAGATGGCTAATTTTTCCAAATTGGAATATGATTAGAAAAAAAGGCGTTCCAGTAAATACCAATTAATAGCTCATAAAATCCTGAAGAATGCTTTAGACTCTGTCCTTTTTTCTGTCCAGGATTAGATTTTGGCTGGCTAATCCTCTTCTTGATAAGTATCTGCTAATTATATTGCAAACAAGCCAGTGGTCTAATTTGATAGAAAATCATCTGGTAGAGGTTTCACAGTTTTCATGAGTGCCTTCAGAGGCTCTCTCCTAAACACGTTTTGTGTGTCAACCATCTAACTAATGTCTCTGTCACTTTAATAATGCCCATTTTAATTTCTACAGGGTAGAAATCTGCATGACCTTTAACACACAACAAACCCTCACTGATGTAGTGTAGAGTGCGCTTGCATCTGACCCAACATACCTGACAAGGAGGTGAGATTATTTGCTTTCATGGATGTAGCATTCAATTCCTAGTAAACTCCTTTGCTGCTTATTAGCCACTGCTGTCAATATACTATGTACAACCTGAGTGAATCATTCATCCAAACAGTGATTTTCTTCCAGTGCCAGAACCCCATCTGAGGGACTGAGCGTTGTCCATGGGGCCATGCCAATTTCCAATTTATAGCCATAGGTTGTTTTTTAGGTAAAGTATCCTCAAAAAGAGAAGATGGAAGCAAAACTGGGAAATGACTGTAGAGCTTTTTTTCTAGAAAAGAGCCTTTCTCTAGGAAAAAGCTCAAACCCTCCCAGTGAGAGATTTATTATTTTAGCTGTCTTTAGCAGCCTGCATCATTAAGCCTGGAACTATGTCTCGGCTGTAATCTGTACCTGTGTCTCCCTAGTCTCAGCTATTTGAAGAACTCAAATTCATCAGGATATTACAAGACAGATATATGATTGTGATGGACATGAGAGACATTCAGAGCACAAGCAAGCTTGCCTTCTCTCTGGAACAGGTCGCTGTGCTGGGACTTCCTGATCCCGTTGTTAAAGCTTCATACCAACACACAGTGCTTGCTCTTTCTGCTGCACTCTCATGTTTCTCATTGATTTAGGGCCCTCTTTTGTCATCTTTGGTATGTTCTTGTTATTAGTGACAGCAATTTTCTTATATTTTTGTTTCCAGCTTTGAAGTTGATGAGGGAGAACTGCAAGGAGGAGGAACCTGTCTATGTGTTCAGAAGGCAGAAATGTAAAAGAATGATGAAAAAATAAATAATACTGCAGCCTTTTCTTTTCTGAACTGGGAAGTCAGAAAATCCTAGATATTTTGGGGCTGAATTACCCCATTTATTGAAATATGGATATGTGGGTCATTATCTGTACAATTAGGTACTTCCTTATGATATAATCCTTGAAGATTTTTTTTAATTTCAGAAATAAAAATTTAATGTACTCCAGGGATTACTACTTCACATCTCTCTGCCTGCAGGCATGAGAAAGTAAAATTATTCTTTTTCATGAAATAACTGATGCTGTTGTATTTGCCTTCCATGGCTTATTAATACGAACTTGTTTGGTCTCAGTAATTTTCCCTTGACATAGTGCAGCAAAATACACACAACTTCACTATGGATAAAAAGATTCTCCAGAAAAGTAAGAGAAAGCTAAAATAGGAGGCCCCGTTTGACATTATAAAAGCAGGCATGTGTCTGTTCTACCCACAACACTTCATTAAAGAGCTGAATGTACTGTCTGGGAAGGACAGATTTACATTTTATAAAATACAGCAGTACATCTTGCATCTTCACCGCAGGTGAGTATCTGGTGCTTGACTGNAAATAAAGGGTACTAGACTTTTCCCTGGCCTTCTTATTTATCTGGAAATACTTGAAGTAAAGGGGAAAGCTACTGCACTTTAATACTATTTTGCTTGTACTGTAATCTGTAGATTTCTGTCACATAAAGATCTTTCCAGAGGACATGCTTCTGGCCTACATTCTGGTTGTTTTCATGCCAGAAATATTGTCTGCTAATGAGAGAAGTTCTCTGATGCTCTGTGAACTAGTATAAAATACTGACTTGATAATTTATAGATGCTTCAATGTTGTTTTGTATTTGTGCTGATACCACTCAGTATTTAGTTTGATTTCAATGCCTGAATTAATTTATATCCAAATCTTCTGCAAAATACTATGGGAAACTGAATTAGTGAAGAGCTAGTTGAGACTAATTTTTAAGATACTTAGGTAAAAAAATTCTGGGGTGCTACTTGTAGGCTTATTTGGGACTGGATAGTCCAGGGGAGTTGTAATAATCAGTTACCTGTATTAAATCTATAATCTCATCAGCGACATGGTGACTGTTTGATTCAAGTGGTGGCCCTTACGAAATCTTTTGACAGTCTCAGTCAATTCACTGGCATGAATTTACGTCAAGGAAACCAAGACAAAATTACCAGATGTGAATGGGTCTCACTTTTGGCAGACTCTGCAGATGAATCTGCAGACTACAAAGTCTGACTCACTTTTCTAGGTCTTGGAGAGACCTAGCAGCTGAAGGGTGAGACAAACTGGTAAAATGAGGAGCTCAAATTACTGCTTCACAAGCTGTTGGTGGTGTGTGGAAATATGAAAAATTCTCTTTTCAGAACAGACAGTCTTTTTCAGGAATTAGAAATATTTTTAAATGTAGGGGGGAAAATCTCCTATTTCTAGGCAGTTATGCTTTATGCAGCTTATCTTATCTGTGCTCTTCTGTGGGATGTCCTCACCATCAAAAAGAAAGCTTACCCTATATCATCTATGGGTTTAAAAATGGTGCATTTTAATTTAAATTGTTGCCCATGCAAACTTCATTTATGCATTAGAGGGGCAACAATTATGTAGCATTGTGAAAGAAAAAGAATTCTTTAACATCCCAACAAGTGTCTATTACCATTAAATGGTCTAATTTACATTATTTATATATAAATATCTAACATTTAAAATTTTTAGATAAATAAATAAAATCTAACATAAATATCTAACATTTTAAACTTATCTATCTTTTTCCTGAATCAGGAAAATAACCTTATATTTTATAAAGTGACCAAATAAATCCTGACTTATTCAAGTATGTTTTACAGCTCCTCCAAATGTTTGGTATCCATTGAGAGACAAAACATTAGGAGAAGTAGTGCAAAATAATTCAGTTGAAATTGCTAAATGAAAACCGAACCTTGCTGGTTGTTTACTTGTGAAAGAAAGGATGATGTGAAGCAGGGGCTGCAGTAGTACTGATCAATGCTGGACTTTTTGCAGTGAATAGTAACTTTTGTAGAGAATTTTGTATGAGAGAGATAAAGGAAAAATTTCACTCCTCTGAGTTGAACTTGTTCAGTTGCCAAAGTACAGCTGAGCTTTCCTTCAAAACAAGGTGACCAAGGTCAATGTTCAGAAATCACTGTGTTGTATTATGGTGATCGGAAAGGAATTTTATGGCACCACGTATTTTTGCAGATATCAACTCAACAGCCAAGAGAATTAGAGGTGTTAGGAAGCAGTAAAAACACCCTGTGGCAGACAGTATCTTCTTGTTCTATGCTGTGTTGTGCATAGCACATGATTTATCACCATTGCTAACCATTGCTAACCATGCTTCTGAGCACCACTGCAACATAAGATTTCTTTTGGTAAGACATGTAGTTATCATCATAGATACTGAATGGTAAGATAATATAGTATCTTCCTACAAGAGGTCATCAACTGGTCAAAGCTTGGTGAAGTCTTCTTGCTGTAAGGAATCCTATGTAAATCTCCATTAATCTAACAGCACAAAGAGAAGCTCTCTCAGCCATCTAAATTTCTTTCCATACCTTGGTTACTTTAGAAATAGCCACTGAGATAAACCTGCTAATTTGCAGCTTATGGTTTTGGGGACTGCAGGAGACTTTAGAGAGGTAACAATAATAAAATACAAGAAAATAATTAGTTTGTAAAGGGGATTAATATAGAAACAACAAAAGAAACTGACAATCCACAGCCATAAGAGCTCTAACTGGACTTCTTGCCATCTTGTCAAAATCAAATCTTGTTCCTGTGTTTTAAAAGAGTACCCTTTGTTGAAAGTTGAAAGGTGTCAAGGCAAAGGACACATCTGTGATTGTGACATGCCTCAAGTATCTGTGTATAGGCCTGGAAGCAAAGACATGTAGATTGATAAATACCCAGAATTTCTGCGCAATGAAATCAGACTGTGGTCTGATTGTAAGAATATTATGTGCAGTTTGGTTTCTCTTAGATTCAGATGAATCTAAGCCCTAGAAATGTCTGGAACCTCTC
The DNA here is from genome assembly GCA_013400575.1 of Peucedramus taeniatus. Taxonomy (NCBI): domain Eukaryota; kingdom Metazoa; phylum Chordata; class Aves; order Passeriformes; family Fringillidae; genus Peucedramus; species Peucedramus taeniatus. The sequence continues at coordinate 5,740 of WBNO01016403.1, forward strand.
CTTCTCTGTGAAATACATAATCACATTTAATAGAGGGAAAGTCATGGCTGTGAAAACAGAAAAAAATTACTTTATAATTTGAATTTCCTTATTTTTGTTTGTCAGTTAATGTCCCTGTCATGTTCCACTCATGTGCCTAAGCATATCAGGACAAGGGAGATGAGCATATTTTTCTCCCATCTTTTAATAAAATTAATTGAATAAAAAAAAATCAGTTTGAAGAAAGTCCTGAGTGTGACTAATCACCCAGAGTGACAAGGTGAAAAAATTAGAAAGTGGCCACTAATTCTGGAGGTCAGTGAATCAAATTTATGTATCCCAGTGCCATTAAACTCAGGTGGATCAAGTGGTGGATTGAGCTCTTATATTTGAGCCTTCTCTAATACTGCTGTTCATGTGCCATTTGTATCAATAGGCAGTGTATGTGCACTGAGTGTTCACCACAAGAAAAGGAACTTTTAGGCAGATTTTAAGAGCTTTTATAGAACCTACTGCTGGTTGAAATCATCTCATAAAACAATGGATGAAAGTCAATCAAATTAACTAGTCTGCAACTGTGCATTCCAAGACTTTGTGTCAGTATTTCTTGAGTGCCAGGAAATTGGATCTGGGCTTCGACAGCTATGGACACCTATGGACAGGTGTACTGTAGCTGTGATCTTCCTCAGGCCAGTAATAGTTAAAAGGCTTAGGCATCTGTCTATGGCATCTAATGGGAAGACTATGTGTATTCTTAATGGGGTTTGTAGGAAAGTCAAAAGGGATGAAAAATCCAAAAATATGTCTAAAATTTTTCTGGCAGCTTTTTGAAAAATTATTCAAAAACTGTATGAGTTCCTCACATCCACCAAATACCCTAACCAAGACTTCACTGCAGATGCTGAGTCACTTCAAGGCAGGCCAGTAGATTAGGCAAAATGGATTTTTCTGTTTCTGATAGCAGTCATCTCTCCTGTGCAAAAAATTTGTTTTTGCAGCTGCGGAATGCCCTCCCTAGGCCTCCTTTTACTGCATGTAAGGTGGTGATGCAAGCAGATGGAGATGCAAGCAGGGAACCTCTTTCATTACATCCTGGAATATCTGCGACTGAAAAGACTTGCTAAAGGAATAGCACTGAAGACAAAAGTTCTGGCTTCTTCATGGTCAGAGGAATTTATACCACTGTCTTTAGCCTACCTCTGCATCTCTGAAGGCACAGTTGTGTGATATCTACATAATCCCCTTTAGTAAGCATCCAGTCTTGGATGGGATAGTGTGTTTCTGGGGCAGGAGCACAGTGTATATCTGTCATTTGTGATTATTTACCCCACTCCTAAGATGGCACCACTGCCACTCTCACTGGGGCTGTCATTTGCACTTTTCACTCTGTTCCTCTACAAAGAGGCAGGAGATTAGCCAGGGCATTGTCTATGGCTCCTTGAAATGTGGAAGTCTTACCTCTTTCCATGCTTCCTTGCCTTCATCTTCCCCAGCCATCCACTGTGAAAAGTTACATCCCTGTCTGTTTCCTGTAACACCTCTTTATGGAAGTACAGAACCATGATGGATTCCTTTGTGAACCTGCTTATGCTGCTAGTCTCCATCAGCCACCCCAGGTGCAACTTTCAGAAGATGACAAAAATCTCCAAATCTCAAATTCCTGACTACCAAGATGGGGAGTTCAGCTCCTGTCTCCCACATGTTTTCCATCTTTGGGGTATAGAGGCCACACAGGTAAAATTTCTCCTACTCCTTTTAGCCATACTTTCCAAGGAGGTGAAAAGAAAATGCCACACTGAACAGGCACAAGAGAACGAGGGAGATTGGGGTGTGTTTTACTTGGAGTCTATTTGGCTATCCAAGTCATCTTTGCTCGTGCTTGAAACTGACATTTCAAACTTACTGCTGGGGGCATTTATTATTTACATTCACATCTTGGAGGAGTCTGTTTTTAAAATGGATCTGCAAGATCCATTAAAGCCACTGCTGGTATGGAAAAATAATTTCACTCATACATGAGTCACATTAGCTTCAGTAGAAAAGACAGCCCCTTCTATGTGGAGTGCATAACTGTGCACATGTAAGAGGTTCCTACTGTACTGCTACAGCTGGAAAAGTTCTTCTCAGGGTCAAAGGCAAAAGTATATCCAGCACAGTCATGGCTAGTCATTTGCCATTTCCTACTTCATTAATCAGGAACATGCTGTTAGAAATCTGCAGAACTGTCTCTTTTGGAATGTAATTTTCTTCTAGTGTCTCTTATTTGACTATTGAAACTTACTTCTCAGTAAAATTCTCTGATATAAGAGAAGTGAATATTAAAAAAAAGTACAAGCCTGTGCAAAAATCCAAACAACAGTTAAATACACTTACAGAAAACACTAACTCCTTTCTCCTTTATGCTATAGGAGTTATTTAGTACTTAGCTAAACCAGCATTGCATATCTCAAGCAGTTTTCTCTTCAGTTACCTGCTCTTGCAGCCACTACATTTAATGGAAGAATACCCAAAATCAATGAGAAAAGATTCACAAGGACAGTATGCAAAGAACTCTGTAATCAAACAAACCTGCCATCTCCAGTCAGTCTTAGGCTTCAAGCAGCTAGTACTTGGAGATGCTTATTTTTGCTTATGATAATGTGATGAGTTTAACAACTTTGAATCTGTTTTTCACTTCAGTCTGTGTACAACATTTGCTAGCACTGAGGAATTCCTAAAATGAAGCCAGTTATGTTTGGTATTGGTTTTTAATATGTATTTTCTAGTAGAAGTGTTTATGTCCTAGAGAGTGCAGCTGGATAGTGTGCCCTGCTCTGAGCCACCTCAAGACTTCCTAGGGGTGCAGAGCAAGCTGGCAGCCCACCAGAGGCTGGACTGCACCTTTGCAGCTACCTATCACATGTTCTAGGATGGACAAGCAGAGGAGCAGTTCTGTGTAATAGGTCTGCTGCTCTCAGGAGACAGAAATATCCTCCCTTTCACAGAGCCGACCAGTCTGTCCCACCCTTTGGCATCAAAGTAGGTGGTGGGTCTATTTGATGCCCCTCAGTAATTAACTCCTGTGAAGTAAACCAGTTGCCTTGCTGGAGCCTAGATTTGGCCCGTTTCAGATGACTTGGTTTGTGGCAAAGTAGTAAAATTCATATTTCATTTTACATAATTTGCCAAAATTCCTTTTTTGGGGGGCTGCAGCAAAAGATTTCAGCACAAGGTTCCTCATGGGAAGAACTGGATCTTATATGAATCATTTAAAGAACAGAGTGCAAAGTAGCATGAACACTGACATAAGAACAAGAACATTGTATCACACTTCTAGGTAATTGGAAGTTCATGATTAGCTCAGTTAGTACCTAATACTTATTTAATGTACTTGCTAATGTCTGAGGCTTTATGTAAGTTCAAGTAAAAAATTGTAAGAAAATAATAAATTAAGGACCACCTTGTGTAGCTGGAAGCTCGAGAAATTTTCAACTCTGATCTAGATCCTCAAGAAAGCCCTCTGTGGATATATGTCATCACGTCCTAGGCCATATGCAAAATGTGACTAGTTGCCCAACCATAAATTTTAGGATGAGTCTTTTTTTTTTTCATGAAGATGCAGCTCAACTCTTTCTTCCCAAGCACTATACTGCACTGATGTCTTCTGCAGTAATGTATGTGCACTGGGTACAGTATTTTAAAATATTTGTGATCATTTTTCTAAGCTGCTGGGCACTGGATACTATGTTTTCTCAGCAGCCAGATTTTTTTTTTAAAGCAGACCAAAGTGTTACATGTCTGTAATTCCTATTAATTATCAATAGATCTTGAACTCACACCTATTAATTGAAGATGTGTCTTTAGGATTCAGTTAATAACTCAATGTAAACTATTATTCAGTGTGTAAACCTGTTAAATAAATAAAACTCACTGGTTTTGAGGGCCTTTATGTCAGCACTGCTTTATGTCTTTTGCTGTACCTGCAGAGCAGGTTAAACACTGATGCTGAAAGCTGAAGATGATGGCCCCATTACATGTGCAGTTTATCCCAGGGCGTGTTGTAGTTTCAAGGAAAAACACTTGAGCTTATGCCTCTTCAAGAGATGTTTACCCAGATATTCTGTTAGAAGGGCTTAATGAATTTCTGTGTTCTGTCAGCAGCTTGCATCTGTAAAAACAGTAATTTAGAACACTTGATGATGCCTGATCCCACAGTAAACTTGGTAAGGTCTGGAGCTTCAGGCACTGCCACTTCCCTGAGATGATTCATGTAGAAATTTTGTCTTTCCATTTTTTTTGACAATCCTCAGTTCATTGTGACTTCTGGCTCTGCCATCTGCCCTGAGCCAGGGGCACTGGAACAGGAATGAAAGTGCTTTAAACAGTAGGACTACTCATGAGCTTTCAACTCTGTGCCAAGACTAAAGGGAATTTTAGGCTTTATCTTGGCTTGATGCTAACAGGCATTTTGGATCAAGTTTGTACTTTAAAATAAGTGTATCCTTCAGTTCTGTTCATGCAGCCTGCTGCTTGGTTTGCCTGCCAGGATTCATTTGCCACCTTGTGTCTGCAAGTGGATGACAAGCAGCAGTAAAGCCCTACTTCCATGTTACAGCAGCTTTGCAGGAACCATGTATTCTAGCAAAAAAGAAATAATTTGGACAGACACATATGGATTGATGTGTCTGTTGTATATCCACTGTGAAACTCTTCTGCTGGGCACTACAAAATAAGAAAAAATGCCAAACCAATTTTTTTTTGTTTCAAAAAGCCTGTAAAACCTCCATTTTATTGGGAAATTCTTGACTGGTTGTAGACCAAGCTTGGCTTCCTAGTTCTCAGCCTCTGTGGTCCTTAAAGCAAACAACAAATGGTCCTCAAAGGGTCCTGCGTTAGTGGAGACTCAGGAGTGCCTTTTCTTATTTTCCTCAAGTTGTCTAACATCCCTTACAGCAAGAGGGAAACAGACATAAGTGTAGGTTTCTGGTGTTGTTCAGATATTTGCCTCTGACAGGGAAATGCTCCACTGGGAATCTTTACATGTAAGTGGATTGTAAACTATATGTATATTGCATGGGCCACAGACTTTAACCCATGATCTTGGTCATAAAAACTCTGCTGGTGAATGTTATATGCAGAAGGAAAAGATTGTCTTCAGACCAATGAAAAATCCCTTATAAACCCCAGAAATCCATGAATAATACAAATATGCACATATGTGTCCATTGAACCTATATTGGTGGATGGAGACACGGGCCTTGCATGTCTTTCTTCATCAGATTTCCTCACTGAATTAAAGATCAGGCTCTGCTTAGCTGCTACTAACAGAAGTAACTCTGCTTTTTTTTTCAGAGCAGTTAATTTCTTCTCTGGAAAAAAGGTAGTGTTGCATTGGCAGTTTTTTATTTCTTAGATAAATACAATGGAAAATGAAAAATTTCTTGGGGTCTGCTTCAGTTTACTGTATATATAGGAACCTTAAATATTGAAATGTAAGGAATATATTCTCTTCATCCTTGGCAAATCAGAGGCTTGCTGGAAGGGAGAAAGCTTGTAGCAGTGTCGTCCTGTGCTCTTGCTAAATGAGACTGAAATGTACAAGTTTATTGTGGTGCAGACCTGTTCTTTCCCCATACTTGGCACCACTGGAGGCCCACAAGAAATGTGTGCAAAAATGAAGAATTTAAAAAATGTCCTAGTGCAAGGGCTTAAACACATCTCACCTCTCTGTGCAGCCTTGGCTTGTGTGTAAATAAGCACAGTGAGAACTGGAAAGGCAGGAAGCAAGGAGACTCCTGTTTCATCAGTGCCAAAAGATGGCCAATATTGAGAGTGATCCTTTGGGGCATCTGTGTGGCACAGGGATTGTGAGCATCCCTAGAGCTAGCCCTCTGACAGAGAATTCTCTGTATGAGCCAAGAGGGTGAGGATTTTGTGTGTGTGTCTGGGTGTCTGGACATAGAGAGCCATTAGCTCTTCAGGTAAGAAATTAATATTCCTTTCATAATTTACTTTAGAGAAAATCATTCATTTATAAGCTCATCCCACAAAGTTTTGATGAAGACTATGATGACATCTCTTCATTCAGCATAAGGTATAGTTTTCCCATGTAAAGACAATGCCATGTGTGAAATGTGTTGCAGAATGAGGGTCATTGCATGAAGTAAAAGCAAAAAGCATAAGAGTACACGTTATGTCTTCATTTCCCTTCCCATTACAAAATCTAACATGCTGCAGCCAAGTGTCCTGGTGAGTCACTGTTCAGTAACTAATCTCTGCTATGTGAAAGGCATTCAAAACCACAGAATTGAAGCACTCCAGAGAATACTGTATTAGCTGGAAATTTTGATTTTAAAAGGTACCAGTTGTTTTGTTTTTCTTACAGCTGCTACTTTAAAAATATTTCCAAGTGGAAAATGGGAACTTGCTAATATGGCGAAGAGGGAAAAGGGGGATTGACTATTCCTCTGTAAGTTAAAATGGTTGTTGGACAGCAACAATTGTGACACATTAATGCATAAAGTGTCTCTAGAAAATTAACAGCTTATTAGGCAAAGAAGAAAATGGTATTCCTATATAATTATTAGGAAATAGATCAAATGGGAAAATATCAGGTAGTTCTATCTCATTTATGACTTTCTTAATAATCTTTTAAAAGCAGTGGACAGGGAAACTCTTTGAATTATCAATGCTGAAAGCAAGATGGCCTGTGTGATTTTCAGTTTTACGCTGTGATTCTCTTGGATGTATTTCAGCAAGGATGGAAATCTACCCTGTCTGCAGGCCCTCTCTGACAGGTGAAAGAAGTCCTGCATATTCCTCTTCTTAGTTCCTAAATGCAAGAATACCTTGGCAGCACATCTGAATTATGCCCCGAGCTTACTGCCCTAAAAGTAACCTCTGATGTTTGTGTGGATCACCAGAGAAGCAACATAAATGTTATGGAGGACTGGGCTGGTCTGCAGAGATTGTTCAAATCTCCTGGGAAATCTAGATCCATCCCTATGAACATATCCTCTGCCTCCTTCCTTAATTAGGAATAACACCCTTTATTTGTTTTGTGTTTCCTTTGCCCTCCTCAGGCATGGCTGAGGAAAGCTATATGCTTTTCAGTCATCACCTGGAGTCAGAGAGGTTTCTGTTCACCACACAGGTTTCAGCTGGATGGCTCGTTGTGACACAGCACAGCCTGTCTGCCCTCAGCCCCTCAGACACAAGCCAGGTGCCACCTGCCTCCTGCGCCTTCCGAAAAGGTCAGCTCCCTGCCTACTCCTTTTCGAGCAAAGAGCAGTAATGAACAATAACATGCATGGTTTGAAAATCATATGAACAGCTTTCTAACTACCAGTGTGTGTCCAGAGTGTGCTAGAACAGATTGCAATGTACTTGGGTTTATGTTTTTTTTTAAAACTTGTATCCTTAGTTTCAGGAAGCTTGGCTTTAGCTTTCACTGCTATTTCTGTAGCTCCTCCTTAGTACTATTACCAGTATTTCTGGCACCACCTTTGCACATTTTCCTGCAGTCAGTTGGACGTTCATGAATTGATTTGCCTGGAGGCTACTGGAAAAGTTCCTCTGACCTCACAGTGAGTGTTGTTGCCATCCCCTTTGTCCGCGTGGTGGTGTTGCATACTCTGTTACATAGTGCCGTAATCCTTTACAGCTGTTTTGCTTCACAAATGCTGGGCATTTCCTTGGCCTGTGCTGTGTGCCAGAGCATGTGTAGCCCCACGTGATATGTTTATACGTTTGTTTAACACGAGCTCCTCATTCTGTTCTGCCTGAGGGGTCTGTTTTGTTTTGTTTTAATGGACATTGTTAAAATAGAATCATACATTTCAGCAGCATAATATTATCAGTCCTCCCTTTGTATGTCTTAGGGTGCCATTTGTGTGATGCCAGCCTCAGTTGCCAAGTCAGCTTTAAGTTTTGTGATACAAATGTTTTGATGTTTTTAGAAAGAAAGGAGTTACTCCTTAAACTAATTCTTTTAATGATTCTGTCCTGGTGCATGCTCTTACTCTGCCCAGACTGGTTTTAAAATGTTTAGCCTAACACCATGTCCTGGTCAGAGCCTACAATTTTGACACCAGTTTACTTCATCCTTTTCCTGAGCTCAGGCTTCTGAGCACTATTCCTCAGCTAAGCACAACCACTTCCAGTTGGATTCTGTGAGAAAGCATTCAAGGTACAGTTCAGTGAAGTTGTGGACAAGTCTCCAGAGAAAAGGAGTGGAAACTTCTTGTGCCAGATTTATTCTTTGAGACAGCAATTCAGGAAATGATGTCTTCTGTCTGGACTGGGCAACTTCTGTTGGTTAGCAAATATTTTTACCTTATGAAATACTAGTTCCCTTTCAGGAGCCTCTGTCACCTTCAGAGTGCAGCAAAATCCTCTCTTCGCCTAATCTAAACCAGAGTTGCACAGGGAACCCAGTCAGTGTTTGGAGCTCTAACTTACCTCTTAAACCCTGGATTATGTAGCAGAGGCTCTTCCCAACTTTCACCTTTTTTCTGTCTCCATCGTAGAAAATTTTCCTTCCTTCCTCCCTTGCTCCCTCTTTTTCTCTTCTCATTGTAAGCACACCCAGCCAATCTCTGAAGCCTGGTGTTTTAACATCAACTATTTTCCACCCATTGGTTTCCAGCTGCTGTTGTTGCACACAATCACTTGGAGACTGCATGAGGTGCTGGTATCTTCTCCAGAGTATACTTTCAGTGATGCTATTCTTCTTATTCTTCTTTTCTGTAGCTTGTTAATTAGTTTTCCCTCATACCATGTCCTGTTCAGAAACACTTGGAAGCAGACTTTGACATTGCTTTGCTTCCTTTTCTTTGTTTTTCCCCCTGTCCAAATGCAAAGTCAGCACAGCAACTGGCTTCAGCTAGCTGCTCCAAGTACTTCAAGATACAGTTCTTTATGAGAGTAAACAGTAATTTCTTGGAGTCAGGTGAGACGTTTGTAAGGAATTCATATCTTGATTATCACTTTCTTCTGTGAAATTTTCAAAATACTTCCACTTCAGTTCTCCCTCCCAGGCCAATATGCAAGTGAAAAAAAATCACTCATTGGCTGTGGATGCTCATGTTCCTGTTGAAGTATGGAGTGTATGCTTTCTTTCTGTGCTGTGAAAGTGATAGCTGGCTTCACCTGTGATGCTTTTAGCTGGCCCAAGGGCTCTTCACAGGAATGTAAATACCCTAATGCAGGAAGCTGGCTGCTCTAAACAGTAGGCATAGCTCAGTGCCTAAAAGTAAATCTGAGAGATAGTATGACTCTGAGTTAAGATTTCAGAATTTGGCTCCCAAGTAATAGTTAAACACAATAAAATTTTTGTTCAGGATAAATGGAAAGCAAAATCTGGGCTTATTTATAAATACGATGTGAATCCTTCTCTGACAAAATTCCTCTGAAAGTAGAAGGGAACATGCTAAACATTTTCCAGAGATATCTACTAGCCTTAGTCCATCAAGTATGGTTCAACCCTTGCCTTTGGTTTCTACTCTTCTGCTTAGTATTTCCTCCCAAAGAACACGAGTAGGAGTGCATGAAAATATGAGCTGTATGGCAAATCAAGGAAAATACTTGTTTCATGAGCTCTCACTGTTGTTTTTATTTGCCTTTCATTTCCCTGGGGAAATGGGTCCTATATTTAGAAAGGAATAAGAGGAAGTGTCTGAGAGAGTTCTCCTGCCTCCCTTTGTCCCTTATCATCAGGAGCAGGATGGAATCTGTGCTTGGCCTGGCTCCAGTCCATGGTAAGAAAGCAAAACCTTGGGTGGCAAGCCAAGAGAGCCTGTGCTAGAAGTAACATGAGGGGCAAAAATTCACATGCTCTTGCAGTTGTCTTTGCATCCATTTTTGCTGCACAGTTGTGACATCTTGGTGTGAACATCTCTGAGCACTGTTGCAGTTCCTCTGACAATGAGAAGGAACCAGATAGAAGGCAGGGCTTCCAGGGTAAACTTGCCTCACAGTGAAGAAGGGTGGCAAGAACCTACTGCCAGAGGCTCACACCCTGCAGTTCCAGGGATGTTTGCTCCCACTCCCAGGGCTGACCAGTTGCTCTCCAATGCCTGATGGTCATGAATGCCTAGATACAGTTCCTCCTGGCACTCAACAGGCACTCAATTTCATCTACATCCCACTCCCTTGTTCACACCTGGGGAGAAGCACCACTCCTTTTGGATGCAGAGAGACACCCTGACTCTCAGCTGGGTATCAGGCTCAGCTGGAAGCTCAGCTGGAAGAAGTCTGGGCACTGCATTTCTGCTTGCAATTTCACAGAAATGGAAATCTGCTGTTAGCTTGATGAGGCTTGAAGTCAGACTGTGAAAGTTCAGGGCACTTTGAAATTGTTAAAGGAATCTGAGTGTCTTAAATATATAACATTTCATCACTGATATTGGTCTTGCTGTTGTTTTGGGTTTTTTTGCTGAAATTAAGTCTCAAGAGAAAGCTAGACCTCGTGGGTAAAACTTCATTAGTGCTGTTTCTATCAGTTAGCTTGTAGCCTATTCATCTCCCCTATTCTTAAGTCATTTGTATGACTGTCACATTTCTGCAGCTCTTTTTTCTTTATTATGTTTTCATGTTGGCTAGTAGCTTATGCTATTGTCTTTCTTGAGAATGTCCAAAAAAGTTGGAACTGAAGCAAATATTTTTGGGCCCTCTCTCTGGAACATCATCCAAGTACACATTCTTTATTAAAAGCTTCTTCCTTTGGGTAATGAGGCCTCGAGACCTTCCCCATGGAAGTGCAGTCTTTTAATTCCTTTGGGTCTATCCTCAATCATTTGCCAGTTTCTTCTATAACACAAGAGATGCTTTTTGCTTGCAATGAGGAGCAGTTATGAACAGTTCTGCCTTCTCCCTCCTGCAAGCTCTGCCCTTTCTATCCCCAGAGGCAGGCAGTGTGCCCTTACACAACGCAGTAGCAGATCACTCTTTGTCCCTTCTCCAACAGGATTTTGATGCTTCAGACACTAGCAATACCTGCACAGCAGGGAAACTGGCCAGCATGGGCACCTTACACTAGCTTTAATCGGGAGATTTTGTGAGGTCTGTTATCCCTGTATGCTTATGTAGGAACATCAACGTTTCCTATTTCAGCACACAGCATAGAAATTTGTCAGCTGATTTTCCTCTCTCAGAGTTGAGAAAAGGGCAAATAGTCCTTTGTTTGTTGCACAACACAGCTACCCCACTACCTTGGATCTTATTAATAAAGTTTAATTCTGATTCTAACAGGCTTTGACTCACAAAGCTCTTTTTTAATATCAAGGAATATATTTCTTCAGTCATACCAATCTAATGATAAGCATCAAGATAGAGGACTTCTGTTAATTGGAGTTTACAATTAAAAATTGAGGAGACGTTGATACCAATATGGGAGTACAGTTGGATGTGGCCTATGTGGGGCTACATGCTATGCAGGTAGCTGGGCACAAAAGTGAAGGGTGAAAGTGTCTTTGCTGGTGCTCTGCAGGTGTCTGGCACAAAAGAATGAGGAAATCTGAACTTTTCTCATGACCTCTCTGACATGAGTGAGAAGCAGAGTCCTGTTAGGCTCTCTGGTTAAATGCCACACCCCCACTGTAATGCGTTGCTGTAGCATCTCTTCACTCCTTTTCTTTCAGGGGGACACAAATGAATGGTTAGGCCAAAGGACTTTCATATTGGTGAGAAGAGCTGGTGTGCTATGTATTGCTTTCATTAATTTTCTTCCAAAAACTGATTTATCTTAGCATTGCATCTCTACTGCTTTCAGTGTAGCAGAGAAGGAGGCCCAGACTTGCTTTTGTTAATGGCTGTCTAGCAGCTGCTGTCTTTTTTGGTGAGTGAAGTATCTAAACTGAGACATAAACCAGCAAAATTGTTGCTTGACTCTTTGCCTGTGGATAAATGAGAGAGAGATTCAGAAGTTCAACAACTGTCATCTGGCTAGGAAAATTCTATATATTGAGAGCAATTAAGCTGTGCTGATTGCTCACTTCTTTTTAGCCACACGTAATTCTCAGACAAAGGTACTGTAGACAAATCATTCCTGGTGCAGCTCTTGCTTGTTCTCCTGCTTTGGTGTCTAACCACAAACTCCCAATCCTAGCTGAGAAGAGATGTAATTAAATTCAATGTAAAATAAAATGTTCTGATTGTTCAAAGGCACCCATTTAAATTACATTAAAAGTTCTTGAATTTGCATTTCTGATACCAGGTACAGAATCAGCTGTCACCTGTTCGTGTGTATGGAAAGCTAATGTGTTAGCTGTCAGCAATTTTGTTCTGTTTGGTTTTAGCATCTAAAACTGGCTTACAGTTAAAAACTGGCCTGGCTGGTTAAACTCAGTCAGTTGTAGTACATCTACAAGATGAGCTTTGCTAACAGACCAAGTTTATATTATTTGGTGGGGCATGCAGTAAGAAGCTAGCTAGAGGTCTTCCCAAAACCTGCTTTTGAATCTTATTAGAGGCGTCATGAGCCCTAAAGCTAGAGGATTGAAGTTTCACACACTACAGCTTCTAGTGTTCTTATGTGCTCACTTCCTCTCAAGATTGACACAACTCTCAAAACCACTGAATAGACAGTAAAGTTTTTGAGTGGTCTCAGAGGTATGAGTATCACTATCATAATGGTGCCAGCTAGATGACTCTACTTCTGTTGAAATTTTTTTCAGCTCTGTAAATTACGCATCTACTTTAAAAAAAAAAAAAAAAAGTGATTTCAAGAACTCAATTTAACAGAGTCAAATCTCTGTATTATGATAGGCACATCAGCTATGGTTTTACACATCAGAATTCAGTATGGTAAAATTTGGCAAGCTGTTGTCTACTTACTCCTAATTTTCTGATAAAAACCACAACATATTTCTTGTGCTGCTGAAACCTGCAAATACTAATGATGTTTGCAGAGAATGTGAGATAAATTATCTCTGGTGCCAGAATTGCTCATTGTACCGACCACTCCAGAGTGATGAGTCTGTGTGGTTTGTTTTGCAGAAGAGGCTGTCTTGGAAAAGATGAATAAAAGACATGTGTAAAAAAACCTTCTGAGACAAAACCATTCTTAATATATTCAGTCCCCTGGAGCATTTTGTTTTATAGAAGAAAATTAAAATAGCTAGTGACACTTTAAATGCTGCCATTCAATGGAATGGAACAATAAAATAGTAGAGTATTAAATATTAGTATTATGGCATATCAAGGTTATATTTTTTAATTTGCAAAACATTAAAACTTTAAAAAAAAAACTGTTGTATACTTTTTATTAATTTTAATTGAATAAAAACTAAAATTTACTTCAGTTTCATAAATAACTCTGGAGATGAAATAATCATATCAGGACCCAAGGTAATTATATTTAATCAGGTTAGAGTATATGTGACACAGATGGCTGGTATTAAAGCAAAATTCAGTTCATCACTAGTTATACTGAAGAATGAATAAAAGGAAACAACTGATTTCTGATCTTCCTTCACAGCATTTAGCTGGGCTACAATTCAGACATTTATTTAGTTTGATACATAATGTCAACCCGTGCTGTGCTAGTATTCTAGGAATCATTCCGCAGATGGGTCCATCATTATTAATTTATGCGAAAATTTTTTGGTAAGTTAGCTTAACTGAGCAAGCAATGGAAGCCTAGGACAGGCTGGGTAATAAGTTCTGACAGTGTAGGAATACCTTCCTGAGGCCATGCTCCTTAGTCTCCTTATAATTTTGAGTAGGTGGCAGGAATGAGTGTTGTGCTTTGCTTTTGATGTCCATTGGAAGTGCTGGCCAGCTGTCTGGTGGAGGTTAAAAACTGCTGGTATTACCTTGGAATGAAAAGTGAAAAGCTCTCTTTGATTGGAAGTTAAATTATATGGCCAATGAAATATGTTTAGTTGCCTTCATTTTGAAACCAGACTCAGTTAAAGATTTAACTACTTATAAGAAATTTGCCTGGAAGTGAAATGCTTTCCTTGATCCTCGTGCTTGGACCTTGTTTCTGACCTGGTGATTCTATGATGCCACACTTACCATAGCATACAATACAGGTAATACAAATCAAGCAATACAAACTATAGTATACAACATGCACAATATCTAAAATATAATACCTACAGTACCATCTTAAAGTATAATAACTATATATATCAAAAGAAAAAAGAACCATACACAGTAAAATACATAACAGCCCCAAAAGAGTGAACAATAAACACCGTAGAATGGATAAAGTGATATGTTATACAATGAATGGCTACTGTTACATACCATGAAACCAAACATACAGTACAATACATATGATACTGCACAATATAACACCAGGCCTCCCCACACATAGAATAAGTAAGATGTTCAGTACAACCCAAAGTATAACACAATATAAAAGACAATAAAAATATAGAACACAATGCATTAAAAGGTATAGAACACAATGCAATACATATAATATCAACAACAAAAGTAATATCGATGAATGCAGTATGAACTGGACAATAAGTACCAAACAATACTACATTTAACACAACCAAGTGCAAGGTGCTACACCTGGGTCAGGGCAACCCCTGCTGTCAGCCCAGGCTGGGGGTGAACAGATGGAGAGCAGCCCTGTGAGAAGGCCTTGGGGGTGCTGGTGGGTGAGAGGCTGGACATGACCCAGCCATGGGCACTCCCAGCCCAGAAAGCCAAATCTGTCCTGGGCTGCATCCAAAGCAGTGTGGGCAGCAGGGGAGGGAGGGGATTCTGCCCCTCTGCTCTGCTCTGGTGAGAGCCCACCTGGAACCCTGCATCCAGCTCTGGGGTCCCAGCACAGGAAGGACATGGACCTGGAACGAGTCCAGGGAAAAACCACTACTTTGATGAGAGGGATGGAGCACTTCTCCTGTGAGGAAAGGCTGAGAAAACTGGGTTTTTTCAGCCTGGAAAGGAGAAGGTTTTGTTGTGATCTAAGCGCAGCCTTCCAGTACCTGAAGGAAGCCTACAAGAAAGACAGAGAGGGACTTCTTTCCATGAAGTAATAGGATGAGGTGGAATGGCTTTAAAATGAGAGTCAGTTTACAGGAGGAATTAGGAAGAAATTGTTTACTGTGAGGTTGGAGAGACATTGTCAGAAGTTGTCCAGAGGAGCTGTGGATGCTCCATCCCTTGGAGTGTTTGAGGCTGGATTAGGTGAGGCTTTGATCAACCTGGCCTAGTGAAAGATGTTCCTGTCCACAGCAGGGTGTTTGGAAATATATGATCTTTAAGGTCCCTTCCAACTCAAACTATCCTATGATTTTATGATCCTGTACCAAACAGGAAATGCCAGACTTTACAATACTGAACACAAGGCATTGCAAAACACAGTACTTTACAAATAACATAACTGGCACCCTTTCCATACACACACACACCCCATGGAAAGGTTTTTTATTGGAGGCAACAGGAGCAGATGGGGATGGACACCAGCAATGTGCCATTGCATGGATCTGGAGCAGCAGCAGGGCCAGCCAGCTGGTCACCTGTGCTCAGCAGTGATGGTTCCCACGAGGTGCGTGTGTGACCCTGCTGTGTATGACCCTGCTATGCATGATGTTGCATGGTGCCAGAGCTGTGATGGGGGGTGCACTGCAATGCAAAATCATTCAACAGTACTACAGTACAATACCAAACCAAAGATAGTACAGTATGAGCCATATAATAAATAAAATGCAAAAAGTAGAGTGAAAGAAACCATACAAAAAATGCTATATGGCACAGTATTAGTGTACACAATGCAAAAGGATCTACAATGCAACACTATATGCAAAATACAAAATAATGGAAGATATAAATGGAAAATGGAAAATGTAAAACGTAAAAATGCACAATGGAAAATATAAAACGTAAAAATACAGTACGTTCAATACAGCAGGCAAAATAGAAGGCAGTGTGAAAAAAAAATCCCAATACGACACAAAACATCACAATGCATCCATAAGTCACATCCAGTGAAGTCAACACTGTACAGTGTGATATAAACAATACCATACAATACCTCCAACATGTAGCAAATACAAATTATAAAACAAATTGAGACAACATACATTACAATACCAAAGAAACTTTTGCACAAAACACAATACCAAACACTGTTCATATTGAAAATACATACAGTTCAATAGAATCTGTGCCTGGGGTTGATCAAAAGTTGAAGGGCATTGTAAAGGGCATTGTCCAAATGCCTCTTTTTAAGGTACTCTCAGGTATGGGGTATCAAACACCTCACTAGGATGTCTGTTCCAGTGTTTGACCTTACCCTCTTGGTAAGGAAGTGCTTCCAAATGTCACAGCCCGGTTCCTCACCTAACACAATGCGCACCTGATCATCTCACAAAAGGGCAACTTATCCAGAAAGATGGATAAGTTGGAACAAGTAAGGAACAGTATCAAAAGAATTACAAGAATCTTGAAATGCCATGTCCACCCCTGTCCCTTCACCCACAAGGCAGGTGGTCTTATCCCAGATTAGAGAGACAGGGCTTTTCCTTTGTGGACTTGTGCTGACTGTTCCTGATGATTGCATTTCCTGTCTCTCAGAAGCACACAGTACAATCTTTATAATTTTTCCAGGCACTGAGGTTAGACTAACAGATCTGTACTTTCCTGAGTCTTCACAGAAGACTTTTTATTTTGTATTTTGCATATAGTGTTGCATTGTAGATCCTTTTGCATTGTGTACACTAATACTGTGCCATATAGCATTTTTTGTATGGTTTCTTTCACTCTACTTTTTGCATTTTATTTATTATATGGCTCATACTGTACTATCTTTGGTTTGGTATTGTACTGTAGTACTGTTGAATGATTTTGCATTGCAGTGCACCCCTCATCACAGCGTGTATCTAACACAGCGTGGAAATGGTTCAAAATTGCGTCAGGAGAGGTTCAGACCTGACATTCAGAACATTTCTTTTGCATTTTAGAATGCATTATTTTCCTGATATTTTACCATCTTTTCATCTCTTGTGTAGAATACGTTATTATGTTTTTGTATTTTCTGATTGCTGTACAGACATTTAATATTCCAGCTTTCAGGGCTGCATAAAACAAATTGCGTACAAATCATGCAATATATCTTCACTATGTCTGTATAAATATTTATTTTTTTTTTAAATACATTAAATATATCCTACAGAGCATGTATGCTAAAGGATTGTATATCATATTGGACTGTGTGTGGTATGGTATTTATTGTCTTAGTTTCTTAGTCTTGTGTGTGTCGTATTTTGATGGATTGAGTGGTATTTTATACTGTATTTGAAATTCTCTATATTTGTATCATATGGCATGATCCTGTTTGTATGTATGTATTGCACATATTGCATTGTAGTGCATGGTTTGGTGTTGCATTATATTGCGTATATCGTGTGTTGCCCTGCATTTTGTGTCATGGTATGTATGGCATGCATGAAATTGTATTGTGTGTACGGCATTGCCTGCTATATATTGGGCTGCAAGGTGTTTTGTTCTGTGTGTAATGACTCGTGGGGTATGTATTCCATGAGTACTGGCATGGTGCTGTCTTGGATGGTGTTGTAAGGTTCAGGATTGGATGGTGTCGTATCGTATGGAGTTGCATGTTTTGTGCATTATGCATGTATTTCATTGAATAGTACTTGTGATATTGGTATTGGTATTGTTATAGGTATTCAACTGAACCTCTGTCTTTGGAATCAACCAAACCACTGGGTTACTTTTCCTCCCATACACCAGCACCCCAGACCTGCAATGGTAGAATACAACACAGGCTAGTGCATATCCATCTATTGTACTCCCCACATTAACACTCAAGAAAGAAAAACAAGGCAGTGTATTTCAAATAATCACTGCTGCTTTTATGCCCCACTATCGTAAGTTTGTCATCCTTTGTAGTGACTTCTGAATGCCATTTGTCTCATATTCAATATAATGAACTGATACTGTGATTCCCTCCATCCCCACCCCCTTTCTCCCCACCCCATAAATTTTGTGCTCTGCTCACTTTATTCTGTCTAGTATTTCATTTATATTTATACCATCTGGATTAGACTGCCTACTGGAGACACTGATACAAATGAGAACAAAGTTCTCTTTTATGCCAATGCTCTTTAACTAAATCTTCTCAGAACTTGGATTGTATAATAAAGGCTAGTAGGGACACCATGTTCAGAAGTGCCTTAAAACAATTTTAAAAGCCTGTTCCATTTCTTTGCACACAAATAATAAAGAAGTCCTACAAAAACAAGATTTCTGCCACATAAATCTTGCTGTGGAATTACTGACACCAAAGAGTGAAATGTATGTACTGCACATCTTGCACGGTACTGTGTGGTACGGTGTTGTACTTGATTTAAGGAGGCTGTGACTTTCACAGACCATACACATTTCACATGTGGTTTACAGCATAAATATAGCTATTACACAAATTTTTGAGAAGTTGGTGTTGTTTGATTTTTTGTAGTGTGAGTTTGTGTTCAGCTCTTCGTCACTATTAATTATGTTTTTGAACTGCTGTGTTCCAGAATAGCTTTTTGTTTCTTATTAATTTTAACTAATATATGTGTAGTGTTCTGGCTATAGCGTTTTTTTTTGAAAGCTAGATTTTAAAGGTGGACAGTCCAAGCATTTTTCCCAGCTTCTTTTAAACTGTGTCTTGGGACTTGGAAGGCAAACTTCTTCCTTCAATTTTGTCAAATTTCAGTTGCTAAAAAATTCCAGGGGAAGTCTTGTTTGCAATTTTATGGCTGCCTCTTACTACCATTTATGAACATAATATGTAGTGCGTTCCTCTGTTAAGTCATGACTGTCTTTGTTGAAGCAGTATCTGAAAACACCATGTGCTAATAAAGCACAAGTATTTTTACAGCATGTCAGGGCTGGTGCATACCTGCCAAATTTCAAATCTGTGTTAAAACTCCATTCATGTTAAAATGAGAAAAGGAGATTTAGGTTAACTAGTGGATAAAACAAGTATTTTGTGGTCATGTGGAAGTTCAACAACCTTGAGTGAAATTCCATGGTCTCAAATCTTCATGAACAAAAAGCAAAGGCCTCTATAAATTCCAGCTGACTGAAATATATGCAGCTTGTTTCTTCTGTATGTGATATCTCTGTCAGCTGTGAGCTGTTTTCACTCACGCAGTCTTGCTTACTTAGATTTATTACTCCTTTCTATTAGTAATTTAACTAGATAGCTGAGATTGGTTTAGGACTTCAGTAAGTGCAGACCTTGGCTGAGTAGAAATGCATTTCTCAAAAAAGTATTGTTGCTATCCTTTCACTGTGGTGTAGTTGAAACTGAAAAGGCCACCAGTTTACAGAACACATAAAGTTGTTAGAAATGGTTTATGTTCAAGAGCAAATGGAATTGTTAAAATCAAACCCCCAGTAATTTGCAAGGAAAAATGTAAAGTTTCAATACCAATGTGCATAGGAAACTTCTTAGAGGAGGGCACATGAACTGGGCATTTGAAAAATGTGCAGTACATTTAGGCTCAGGATTAAGTTATACATATGAAAGCACATCTTTGCTTGCCAGCTTTACAGAGGAAATGTAGAGTATGTCTGCTGAGGACCAATCTTCTGCCATTGGGGAATACAATTGTCCTAGGTGGGGATTTTGTTCAAAGTAGTCAGCTGCTGATAGTTCAGAGGTGCTGACAAGCATACTACAAAGAATTGCAGAGGCTCACCAAGAGGATGAGTTTCCCTTGGATTTTTCCCTAAGAGAGGTCTCTTATTTGCTGTCTGTTCTGGTTTTGTAAAAAGTCCTTTTCCAGCTTTCTTGTGGGCACCTTAGGCACTAGAAAACTGCTATAAGGTCCTCTTGGAGTCTTCTGCCTCCAGGCTGAACAACTCCTCCTCTTGCAGTCTTTTTTTCATAGGTGAGGTGCTCCAGCTGTGTCTTTGACATACATCTGATGCTGAAGAATACTCTGGAGAGCAGAGATGCAAATCCGAAATCAGGATGACTAAAGAGAAGGATTACAGTGCGAAGTTTAAAGTGAACTACTATAGGTGTAAGACAAGAAAACAGGCCTGAGATGCTCTGTTAATTCTTATCAGAGGAAACTGAGAGGTGACTTGTACTAATGCAGAAAAGGGATATTAGGGAACTTATAAGACAGGAATAAGAACTTATAAGAAAGAAATAATGGGATTCAGTGGCTAGGAGCTGAAATTTGACAGTTTCAATATTAAAATAAGAAGCAAATTTCTAGCAGAATAATGAAACATTTAAAGAGCCTATCAGAGAGGATAGTGAACTTGTTATTGTTTGACAGCTTTATAAAAGATGACATGTCTACAATGTTACACTGGATTCTGAAGCTTGAATATGTGGCTCAGAATTTGTTACTAAATCCTGAAAACACATTAAACACAAATTATATAGATTCAGATCGCTGCTTCTGAAGTGATGTATCTACACATAAAGGGTATTTTGGGCTTCATACAAATATTAATAGTATCTCAACATTTAGGCAAGTTAAGGACAAAATATTTAGTTGGAAATAAGCAAGCAATAGAAGTGCATGTTCAATGCATTCCAGCATGGCCATGACCTTCTTGGAAAAAAAAAATTATATCGTGTGCTGTCTATACTCTAAATATGCTGAAAGGCAGGAGAGCAATCTTGTTGGTTAATGACGGTTCCAGGTTGTGCAGATATTGGACAAAAGACCTTCTAGAAATCAATCTGCTGGTCTCTGGCAGCTCTCAGTTCTGTATAAAAATGAAAAAGAAGAAGAAGAAATGGAGTGATGGATTATAACAGACTCCTGGATACTTTCCTGCATGCTTTCCTGGATGCTTTTTTCATTGTCCCTGTTTAGGTTTAGAATTTGTGAAGAGGAGAACAAAAAGCTATCCCCAAGTTTTGGGGATGTATGTGGCCTGGTAGGGCAACAGAATATTGCCTCTTAGTTAACACTATTGGTTTGGTTTCTGCTGGGCACAAGGAAAATTTTAGTAATTATTATGTTTAATAATAACACACAATTTAATACACATCATTGTATTCCACAGTTTCTTTCAAACTTGTTCATTTGCTTTGCTTCTACTTCTTTGGTTTTACCTCGTATTTTGAGAACCTTGTGTTCAGGAAAACCAGGAAGGGGATATATGAGGGAAAAGGCCACAATGATAAGATATAACTAAGTTTGTGGCCTGATTGTGTCATGAAAAGGATAACTGCTCTGGAGAGTAACAGTTCAAACACTGCAACTTACTTAGCAAAGAGAAAAGGTGAAATGTTTGTCTTGGCCATATACTGTAAAGAAGGTGGTGAACTCTACATCTTTAGACAACATGTGTGCCACCATTTGCTGTAGCAGTGTATTTTGTGTGAATCTGCTAGACTTCCAAAGTGTCAGCAATCTGCTGAGGACTCTTTACAATAAAGCTGCTTCTATTTAAATGTCAGTTATCTAACATAATTTAAATGGAACATAAAACACAGAGCTTCTGCTTCTTTTCCCTTACTTCTGTATCTATAACACACTCTGTATAGTCCACAATGAACCTGCTTCCCACAGAAATTTTAATAATGAGAGTGCACTATAGCAAATATAGAATATGCCAGATTGGAAAACAGGATGCAGAAAGTCCAAAGAACAGGCAAAATTAGACTCTGGTGCTGTGTTTGGGCTTGCAAATAAAGGTGCTATTAGGACAAAGGGATGTAATAAACAATAGAAGTGGAAGCTGATACAGCTCAATTGAGTGGTTTAACTACTATTAAATTCAGGACTGTGCAGACAGAATAATCCTGGAATAGGCCGTTTTGGTTTGGAATTAAAGGAATTATCTGCAGATTGTTCTTTGTTCTCCTCAGTTCTCCCCTATATTTATCTGAATCTGTCTGGGGAATGTGTTGTCATGGCAACCTCTAAGTTAATCTTGATGTTTCAGACCTAGAAGTTGTGTTACTATTAAAACAGAATTCAGGAAATATATAAACACAATTTTGTTTCCTAAACATAATTGTAGATTTCTTTTTAGATCAGGGAAGTACTGTGTTTCAAAGAGAAAAGACAGGCACACAAACCTATTGTCAATTAGTGTACACAGCTTTACCACTGCTGTGAGTATGGGAGATTTAGGTGGAAGGTGTGCAGGGGGTAGTTCTTAAATGAGAAGAAGGAGAGTAAGAAATGCCTTGGAGACTGAAAAGTGAAGAGTAATGTTGCTGTGTGAGGCTACCCAATCTAACACTGACTCTTGCCAAATTCAGAGCTACGGTGTTGTCTTTTCCTGCTGAAGAGAGCATTGCCTAAAAGCCAGGATGTCCAATATGGTCACAGGAAAACGTAAACAAGGGACTCAAGCAGTTTTGCTGTCCTGCATACATGTATGCTTTGAATTTACAGGGCTGTCTCCTCCTTCCAAGATCCCATTGTGTCACTCTTTGTTGCTGCAGCCTTCAGAGGTTTTTCTCTGCAATAAGGCCTCCAGCATGTTATATGTGTCTATATAAAAGGAGAGACAGTCATCACCTTGGCTTGAGTTTGATACTGCATGTGGTAATGACATTCCTGAATGAACGAAAACTGCTCTTGCTAAGCTTAAAATTTAGTCTATAGGCAAAGAGACAGTATGCTTTCTGTAAAGGCAGGAGTATATTTTTAATGCAATTGAGAGTCTAATAATTGGGCTGGTGGAAGAGGAATATAAATAAATGAAGTCCAAATTCTTAATTTTGTACAATTTTTCTTGGTGAAAAATTCTTTTTTACTTTCTCCTGGAAGCAAGGGTGGTAATTTCATCCTGGTGGTGGTATGCTGTCATCAGTATCTAGGTCTTTCACTATTAGTAATACGAAGTTTATGTGGTTTTTTTTTTTCCCTCTAGCTTTCACTTGAGATAATTTTACACAAAATCACAGAATGATTTAAGTTGGAAAAGACCTCCAAGATCATCATGTCCAACCTTTGTCTGATTACTCACCCTACCACCTTGTCTACTAGACCAGGCACTTAGTGCCATGTCCAGTTATTTCTTGAACACCTCCAGGGATGATGACTCCACCAGCTCCCTGGCAGCCCATTCTGACATGATCACCCTTTCTGTAAAGAAATTCTTCCTATGTCCAACCTGAAACTTCCCCAGTGTATCTTGACACCATTTCCTCTCATCCTCTCACTTGTTACCTGGGAGATGGGACTGACCCTTTTCTTACTGACATGCATTTTCAGCTTTGCTATTTTGTCTTTGGCCTGCAAAAATTATGTCTGAATTTATACTTTTATGGTGCTCATTCAAGAATTCTTTTTTGGCTTTATAACCGTAAACCAAAATCAGTCTGGGTCCAAGGTATTTCTTTTGGTAATTGTTGGGAAGTTGCTTATATCCAAGAAGTATGAGCTATGTCTTCTCATTCCATGCCTCTGAACTCTACACCACTTCCTGTGTTTCCACTTCTGAAGCCTCCTCCTTTTGTACCAGGTCTTTATTCATATACACAGTATCATTATGCTAGAGACAGAAATTTCATGTTTTATTGAAAATAAGGTTTTCTTACTTCTACTTGCATAATGTCATGGCTGTACTGTATGAAGAAAGTAAAATAAAACAGCAAACTTGCTGGAGGAAAACTGGCCATCCTCAGTCTTGAGGACTTGTAAGTTAAGTACAAGATTTCGGACCTGTAGCCAGAATGACAACATTATATTACACAGGTACATGATTATAGAATGCTTGAGTTATTGCACTAAAAGTCTATAGAAAACAGTTCCGATTTTTCATCTTCAAGTGTATTACAACTAGCATTTCAGTTTTGAAGCTGTTATTTCATGATTCCATTATTCTGGGAATTGGTCGTTCTTATTTTGGAATTTGTCTGAATGTGTTCTTGAGTCTACATGAAATACTCAGTCTTCCTGGAAATACCTATTCTTTGTCTCTCTTCACCTGCTCAGAAGAGCAATTTTTACTTTGCTATTTCATTAATAAAACATTGTTAACTTTGACAAACTACGTCCAGTGGTTTTTCCAGTCATACAGGAATATAGCAAACGCTGATGCTTTCAAGACGACAGATCTGCTTAAAAAAAGTTACAATCTGAGATGTTCTTACAGAATATATTGTTCATTTTCCATTAAATCCTCTGGCAGCTGAAGTTAGCCAACTGTTTTGGTGCAAGCTGTGCTTTGCACCCAATTTTCCTTTTCATTGGGACAATGAAAGCTCACACTTCTTTCCTTCTCACTGAAAGAAATCTACTGGATTTTTGCATCAGTTTCCAGGACAGGAATACATTTTTGTCAAGCAACAGGAATGATTCATGGAGGTCTGTTCTCAGAGCTGGACCGCTCATGGTTTAATAGGAGTGGGCCTGCCGCATCTCTACTCTTTCAATAAAGAACCTTGGTTCAAGTATTCTTCCAACTGTTTGTGCAAAAAAATAAAGCCTTTTTTTCCCACTTGTGATAAATTAAAAAGAATGCTTGATAATTTGCTGATTTAGTTTCCCAGTGAAACCTGCCATGTGCTACATGGGTTTTTCACACTAGCCTTTGGACTACATTATGTCTGGCCTTTGGAAAACTCCTTATGTTATTCGTATCCGCTTTAACACGACTTGGCAAGTTACATTTAATGTAGATACTGCATGATTAGGAGGAACTGATGTACTGAGGTAGGGATGAGCTACAAAAGAAGATCTTAATCTCATACCCCAGGTGTATGCTTTGTGAATGCTTTGAAACTATTCATCACTGTAGGTTCAAAGATTCAGTTTGTGCTTCTCAGCTTATTTCATCAAAATTTCCACCTATTAGGTTGTGGAAGAGGAAACTAAAACACCAACATGAAAGAAGCTTCAAGTTGCATCTGTCACATTAAAGAGACTTGCTTAAAATAGTGGTAAAAAGCATCCCACAGGGGATTTGTTGGATTTATCCAGAAAAGGATAACTTTCTTCTGCCTGTGGAGAGGATGATTAGCAAGCCCTGAGCACATGGAGGCAGTGAGAATTCATTAGATCCAGGTCCTGAGTAAACAGGATTCTGCAACATTACATCTCAGTTTGTGGCATACAGTGATATTAGCTGATTATGTGATGAACTTAGGCAAAGACAATTTTTAAAACTCACTGTACGTGATTTTTCAATTAATTTTTTTCCGTTTTAAAAAACCTTGGCACACTTATCCCGCTATTTCACCCTTCTTGTGTGTGTCCTTAGTGGTTTCTGAACTGCAGCTAGATGTATATGCATTTTTGTCTTCAGTATTATACTTTAAATATAGCAGCTAACCCTGCTCTCTGAGGGAAATTCCCGTAGCCTGCAAAATGCCAGTCTTCTATGTAACTACACTTCCATGTGTCAGAGGGATTTCACCCCTTTCTATTTTGCAACCAACTAATTGCTACATTTTCTTGGTATTGTTTAACTGAACTAGTTTCGCCAAGCCCAATGTTTAAGAGCTCCTTTCCTATATATTTATGTCTGGACAAATTTTCTGATTCTCTCACGTGTAAGAGAAAGATGTCTTAAGGAAAAGGACAACCCAGCATTTCTTAACTTGGCCAAAAGAGCTTTCAAGTATGGTTTAACTGACTTTCAAGGCTACTTTCAGTAACTTACAATGGGCAGTAGCTTTCACAACAAGAAGTACTATTATTTCTTCTGTTAGCAAGGTACTGCTGTTAAACATGAAATGCTATTAATCCAATCCTGAAGCTATAAAACTATTTTTATTTTTAAATACCATTAGAACCCACTGTGAAGTCATCCCACTAGCTTTGATGGGAATTAAACCATGTTTACAGCATGCTAACTGGCAGAGAGGCAAGATAGAGGGTTTGGTGAGTTTGATGATGTAGTTTCCAAAGGTTACTGTAGAGATTAGATTTGTAGCTGTTGTGGTTTGACACTGGCCAAATGCCGGATACCCATGAAAGTTGCCTACTCACCCTCCCCTGGCACAGCTGGGCAGAGGAGAGAAAAAAAATAATGAAGGATTCTTGAGTTGAGATAAGGACTAGGAGAAAACACTGCAAGGGCAAAACAGGCTCAACTTAAAGTTGCAAAGGGAATTTATTACTGACAGGATCAGAGGAGGATAATAAGAAATAAAATGAGTCCTTAAAACACCTTTTTCCCTCCCAGCCCCTCCCT
>WBNO01016404.1:0-16609 GCA_013400575.1 Peucedramus taeniatus
CTCTACCCAAAATAT
The DNA here is from genome assembly GCA_013400575.1 of Peucedramus taeniatus. Lineage (NCBI taxonomy): Eukaryota > Metazoa > Chordata > Aves > Passeriformes > Fringillidae > Peucedramus > Peucedramus taeniatus. Next base: position 16 of record WBNO01016404.1, read on the forward strand.
ACTTTAATTACATATCCTTTGATCTCCTCTGGAACAAAGGACATCGGTCATTAAATATCACTTCCCATCAAAGGCATCTGGGTTCTTTTGCCTGTTGCCTTGAATTTTATCACAAATAAGTGCAAGTGGGAATCTCAACGACTGCTCAAAGTAGGGAACTCTAATATAATTTTAAGTTATAGGTAAATATAGTTATCACCTTTACACAGCTTACTTTTTTATGTTGTAATCCTGATTGCCTGTCAGACACCTGGAGAACACACGAGACAGCTTTTACTGCTACCTAGTTTCTGAATGCTCCTTTTTATAAACTTGAGAACCTTTAAGCTCTCATACAACTTGTGCAGCATGGAAGGGGAGCAACACGAGGTTAGAGGTAGGGACAGGCCCTGTCCAGTGGGAAAATAATGACAGACAATTATATGTGAGGAACACTTGAAGTACATCTTTTCCTTTGTGATCCCAGTTATACTCACAAAAAGAGCATCTACTCATCCTCAGGAGAGTGCACACTGTTCTGTGTGAATGTGCTTCTTAATTAACAAAAGGCAGCTGGTGCACATCTCTAAACTGGTGCAACTGCAGTATCCTTTTTTCCTTTTCATCAAAAACAGAGTGGAAAAAAAGGAGGTTTTTAACATTGCTTATCCCAGTTCACTGAGCAATACCATGAAAGTTGGAGACAACTGATCTGAAAAAGTGACATTTTGGCAAGTCCACAGGAAGATATAAAAAGAGTGATCTACGTCCCTCTCTGATTAAAAGATTAGTTAGCAACATTTCCATAAAAACTTCCTTTATCAGATTATCTTCAATATTTTTGTCTTCTAGTATCAGATACCTGTTTGTTCCACAATCACAAAGAAAGAAAAACCCTGAGGAAATCCAAGTTTCTACTTCATGAATGATTGTAATGCCTCATCCCTGTTAAGAGGAAGCTGGTTAAGCATGACCTTGTAAAATCTCTCATGACTCTTCTATAAAAAACTGAATCTTGATAAGGTAATCCTTAAAGGAGATCCAAAGCACACACTCATTAAAAGGAAAACAAAAACCTCTAAATAAAACCCTTCCATTTATTACACAACACCTGTGATCAAAATACATTTCCGTATGAGTATAAGCATTCCAATGAAATTTTTAACTCTTTTAATATCAATAATCTGCTATATTAATTTTAAGATGCAAATTATCACTCTGTACTATTGCATAATGTTCCTATTCCATAATACTCCTATATTATACTTACTAGATATTTTCAAAAAAAAACCTGCTCTGGTTCCTATATTTTCCCTGAATTAGCAGTTATTTAGTTTGAGCATCTTTACAGAGATTCACTCGACCATAATGACAATAATATCAATCACCCTTGGTCTTTCAGCCTTCTCTTCCATCAGAATACCACTCCAAACAGACTTTGTTTTTTACATCCTTTATTTATATGGTAGAAGAAATTTGAACTGTTCTTAAAACAGCGATAACTTAGAATATCATAGTTTTATTGTTTTCTGTCTTTTTTAATGCTGTTCTTAATTTCCTTTTCAATATATTATTCTAGAAATTTAATGTAATATTGTTTTTAGATATTATCAATAGCTATTTTTAAAGTCGGGGAAATGTTGTTTTTTATTTAATTAAGATAATAAAGTGTTATTTTTCATACTGAAGGGCACCCAGTGCATATTATTTATAGAGCAAATGAGAAAGAAGCTCAATCCACGATGCAAAAGTGACCAGATTTTATCTTTTTTGATTCATTAGGTAAACAAATATCCTGACTATTCTCTCTGATGCTGGAGACTGGGTTATAGCCAAATTCCTTCTCTGAGCAGGGGGAAAAGAATGAATGAGTTTGTAAAGAGAATTTCATTTGCACATAGGCATTGGCTTAGTCCTCTGTGACTACTGGGAACTTAATTAATTGGAATGTAGAGACTCCAATAAATTCAGGAAGAAAAGCAGCAGAGGAAGTTGAGAAGTTTGAAAGTTCATTTTAATACAGTATTTGTGCTTAAGTGATAATGAGCTAAGAGAGTGAGCAACTGTATAATGATCATTTTTTGAAGTTCATAAAAATAGATTTCCTACACTATTTGCCTCTACTATACAATAAATTTGAGGTTAATGAATTATTCTTCCTGAGGATTTGTTGTCATCATAGTAAGGGAGAGCAGTGTCCATTTATTTATAGTAAAATTCACGAATGTTATCTTTTAATAAATAAGGTCTAATAAAGTTTAAAATTTTCAGGCAGAAAGCCAGGCATGAACAATGTTTACACTTCTTAGCTTGTTCTGCAGAACATTTCCTTTCTTCTATTCAGCTCAAAGGATCAAATCCTTGAGCATGGCAATCAAGAGTCATATTTTCTGCCTCATATAAAGTTTGGAATATTGTGTCAAAGTCAAAAACATTGATGCAGCAATCTGGGAATCCAGTTTTATCAGAAGTAACAGCTTAACCCCGTGTACACAGTGTTTCTTCCTGGCAACTGGAGATAACACACACTACATTGTTAAAGTGCAATTCTGAGAAAATGAACCACAGTCCTTCATTTTGGACTCTAAAACATAGAATGCTCCTGAAAATCCAAAAGCATCAACTGGAAAGTTTGCTGTTATTTTTTTTTTTGGATACCCATCTGGTATAGCTCTGCTAGCTTCTAATCATCTTCTTTATGATATATTACTGGAAATGGACATGTATTACAGCTCTATTATATTGAGGAAAGTTGTGTAACAATTTCAAGTTAGCTCTTATCTAGCAATCCCTGAGGCTCAGAGTCCTATTTCATCACTGGGCTGAACAGTAGAACAGTGTAAATCTCTTTGTTAAACCATAGGACTTCAAACAGAGAAGAGCTTGTGTTCAGGCATCCCTGAAAACTTTGAGGAATATATCATGTCTCAAGGAAAGAAAGTCAAGTACTGTGGTTAAGAAAGTCAAGTTTCTTAACCACAGCAGCAAAGCTTGAGTTCAAAGACAAAACTAAATAGCAGAGTTCCATCTCTGGACCCTGCAAGACATCCCTGTGTGCCCCTAGGAAACACATCCATTAAAAGAGTGGTCTGTGAAGGATAGGGCTGTACACTTTAAAAAACTTGAAATTACCCACAAATTCTCCATTGCTGTTTTCACTACATACTGTACAACAGATAAAAAGGCTTCAATTTGGATGCTGTTTTGTTCCCTTCTATAACATGGTAGAATGCATTAATGTGAAAAAAATGTGCTTGAAAAGGCCCTGGAAACTAAAAGTTTCCTTCAGGTTTGTTCATTCCTGCAGGTTGCAGTTAATCTGACTCACTTTAAGTGCGGTAAAGTTGCAGAATCAAATTCCTAGCAACAGTTATTCAGAAAATATAACTTCAATTTTACAGGAAAAACATTATTCAAAACTGTTATAATTTGGAACTGGAAAACCATTCAAATTTTCAAATCTTTGCCTCTGCATCATTGATAAGACTAATACATACTAATTTTATTGAGAATCTCTGAACCAATGTTTTTATAGTGAAAATATATCAAGGTTTATTTCCTACTTACTGTGGCATGCAAATGCAACGTTGAAAATGGTGTAAAACTTTAATAAATGAATCAAAACAGCAAAGCTGTAGTCAAACACTGATACTGCCTCAGACAATTCTCATTTTTGACAAATAAAATAGTCTCAACAATACTTTTAAAAAATCCACTTTTGAAAATGTCTTCATAGTAGAATGAATTATTTCTCAAAAACTGTTTCTTTTTCCTTTTCAGCTGACAGAATCGTATCACTACTTGTTTTGACTAGCTCCAGAGACAGATTGTGGTGTAATTCAACTTTTCAAGCAAAAATGTAGGGTGTTCCTGCTCCCACTCTCTCACATAGCACAATGCTGACAGGAGATCCCTTCCCTTCTCTGGCATTGATCAGAGCTGCTCAGCCCTCTCTGAGCACAAATCACCTCCAGCTCACTGCAGAAGGCTGTCTTGGAGTATATGAAAACAGCTGCATGCAGAAACAAACCCAAACTTTAATTTGCAAGCAAACCTAGTGGCCAAAACTAACAAATCACAGGGATGAGCACTCCACAATCCTATTACAGTGACATGTAACAGGATATGGGTTTGCTGCACTGGTCAGAGATATTGATACTACACAGACAGAAGTGACAGCCCAAAGATGCACACGTACACTGTTAAAGGAGACTAAGATCATCAACTAGGTTGGAAAAAGCTTCCAGAATCATCAAGTCCAACCTTTCACTGATCACCACCACCTTGTCAACTAAGCCATAGTGCTTAAGTGCCACATTCAGTCCTCTCTCAAACTCTTCCAGGATGCTGATTCCACCACCTCCCTGGGCAGCCTGTTGCAATGCTTGACCACCCTCAAGTAAAGAAATTCTTCCTGGTGTCCAGCCTGAACTTCCCCTGGCCCAGCCTGAGGCCATTCCCTCTCCTCCTGTCCCTGTTCCCTGGAGCAGAGCCCGACCCCCCCGGCTGTCCCCTCCTGTCAGGAGTTGTGCAGAGCCACAAGGTCCCCCCTGAGCCTCCTTTTCTCCAGGCTGAGCCCCTTCCCAGCTCCCTCAGCTGCTCCTCATCAGACTTGAGCTCCACTAACTTCAACTGCTGACTGTGTGGTGTGGCTGAATCTCTTTTTATGTTTGTTCAGAAAATGACCAGCAGCACCTGTCCTGAGCACTGGTTGCAATGGGCAAAATTTAAGTTCCCAATTCACAGCCTGACATCTACATGGCTGCTTTAGAACGAGTTACCTTTCCCCAAGTTTTCTGGGGTTCAGAGCAATTCGTGTACCCTGAAGCCATCAGGGATTAGAAATACAGGTTGATTAATGTGGTTCCAGAAGTGGTTGTGAAAGATAAAATTTTTAGATGTCTTTAATCAGAAGTAAGGAAAAAAATTACAAGTGTGAAACACAATTGGGGTAATATAACATGAAGATTGCCAGAGAACATGTCTGTTTTCAGCTCAGATAGCAAACACTACTTCAGATAACTTGTATTTCATTCAAATTTATTGCACAGAATAAAAGTGACATGATTGCTGTATACCTTATCATAATTCTCTCATTCATTCACCATTACAGGCCATTTTTGGCATTTAACACAAAAGTATGAGGGGGAAAAAAATAATATTGTAGACCTAAATAGCTTACTGTAAGTATTTTAGTTGCATTGACTTTGTCTTGTTTTGTATCAGTTTTATGCACCATATTTCAGAGAGGATTCATATCAAACATTGCCTGCTTTATATAGGTACTATATATTGTAGATTTATGCAAAGGGCAAATTCAGTTAAGTGTCTGTGTGAATGCTATTTTGCAGTGCCATGTATATATAACAAAGTTATTGTCAAGGGGATTGTAGGACAGGCATTATTATTGCATCAGATTTTAATCATAATAATTGGTGTTGGCTGACAGTATAATCTTTTTGCAGATATTTCTTAGCTCTGGGTATCATAACTCTCTTACATTTCTGAGTTGCAAATTATCATTGAGAGGGCAAAAAATGCCAGGCAAGCACAAGCTCTGACTTGATCACTTTCACAACAATTCTTAGCGATACTCATCTACATAGGGTTTGCAAATGTGCTTTCACTGAGGTTTAAAATCACCCTGAGAAGTATAAAGCATTAACACCTCCTTCCTGTTGAGAGCAGATTGACCCATCATCCCTCAGCAAAACAGCCAGTTATGGTCAGAGTAAAACAGAAACCATCAGATGCATACACTCTGCCCATATGTAAATGCTGTGGATAAATCCCCACCATTTACCTGTGTTCTCTCCCCCAAGGATTAAGCATTCTCCTAAATGTATCAAAGCATAAAATATTTGATAGTTTGGGTAGGTAGAATTCTTGACCCTGGAGATGTATCATCTTTTAATTTACACGTTACATAACACATTTATAACAGGACCCTTATGTCACCTCTACCTTCAAAAGATCAGATATTCAGTTTTCTAAACAACAATCTCCAAAGCCATAATGATGTTTTTGTTACTCTGATTTCTAAAGAGTGTAGTGACAATCTTGAACATAATGTGATTTTCCTCTCCATTCTGAAATAAAAAAGTTGCTTGAGGGTTTTGGGCTGAGGGGCTATTTCTTTTTTTGTGTGTTTTGGTTTTTCCATTTTATTGTTTTTTTTGGGTTTTCATAGGTTTTGTAGGGCTTACTGGTTTGGGGTTTTGCTTGTTTGTTTGTTTATTTGTTTATGGGAATTTTCTTGTTTGTCTTGGTTGGGTTTGGTTTGTTGTTTTTTGGTTGTTTTGTTTTTTTTTTTACTTGCTGTGAATTAACTATTTTCTTAGCTCACAGCATCTTTTCTTCGCCAGAACATTCATTTCAGAATCATAGAACCATTTACCTTGGAAAGGCCTTTAAGATCATCAGGTGCAACCATTACCCCAAGACTGCCAAGTCCATGGCTAAACACTCTCCCCAAGAGTCATATCTATGCCTGCTTCTATTTCTTAGTATTTATTATTAGGCAAAAGTAGGGGGTGATGGAAAGAGATGCCTGCCTAAGTACCCAGTGATCTCAGAGGGAGAACATTTACCTGAAACCAAGGCAGAGTAACAACTTGGACCAGCATTCTTCAAGTCATAATTGCATTAATGATTCAATTAATGTAACAAACATTAAAATACTAACTTTCCAGCTTCAATTTACTTATAAATAACTATCTGTTATAGACCATGAAAGGTTTGTGAAAACTATTTCCTTTCCAAAATCTATACTGATCTTCTAAACAGGAAAAAACATCAATCATAATAAAATTTCTGTCCCTAGAATTTTTTTTCTGGGGTCTAGGTAGTTTTGGTAACGATTCCCACTCAGAAGATTGCCTCCAGTAGAATGCTGTGTGAAGCTTGTCTCCATAAGCAGAGAACACAACCTCTTGGGAGAGATGCAGGTCCAGCACAGAGGCATAATGTGTGACAAGATCTTTTCATCCTGCATAAATGTGAATAATGAAAAAATATCAATTGAAACATTAAGTCTCATAAGAAAACATAACAAAACTGATGGACAAGGTATTGCCTCTCTGTGAATAACAGTCTTATAATTTTTTCAGGGGTCACTTAGACTTGCTTTACTCTGAGATTAGGCACAAATCTACTTTCACCTTAATTACATTTTTTAGTTTCTATCAGAAATGGATAAACTTCAGTTTGTCAAACCTCTGAGCTGCCCCAGCTCTGTGCATCAGGATTTTCCACTGCATATTGAAGGATCATTTCTGTCTCTGTCCCTGACTTAGTAATGTTGGCTGTAGGGGGATAGGGAGAAAATAGAAGTTTTCTCTTGGCTGTGTTACAGTAAGGGGTGCATTTTTTTCAGAATCTGTGCATTGTGTGAAACAACAGAGTTCATCCAAACTAGCAATAATGGAACACACATGGTTCAACAAGGAAAGGCTTAGAAAAGATTCAAGACAGGCACATTTTGACCTTAACACTAAATGAAGTGTTAAGAGGTATCAAAGTGTTCCACAACTTAATGATTTAGACCAGAGCTAAAATATCATCCAATGGTACAAAGGCAAAACAAATTAACTACTTTGTTATTGGTATATTGGACAGCAACAATCCAAGCCTAATTCTTGAAGCTTAGTTTCTGTCCCACAAAAGCACAGGTGCACGTGAGGAATACGGCAGTTCATGTTAGACTACAGACAAATAACCAAAGAGTCACAGAAAGTATTATGGGAAGGGCTGGATATCACAAATGCTTAAGGGACAATCATAGCCAGAAAAGGTCTACTTTCACAGAGAAGCACTGGAGACTTTTGTGGGAGAGAAGTTTGGCAGTTCCAGCCATGTCCAAGAAAAGGTCTCAGAAAGCCTGTGGGGATCTGGTTACCTAGGTAACCGTGTCAGAAATTCAAAATTTGGCTGTGGGTGATGCAGAACCATGATTGTGAGAAATGGGTGCAGGGGGAGTAACAAATGTAGGTTTTCTGTTTGGGTGAATAACAGAATGTGTGGGTTGGAAGTGACTTTAAAGATCATCTCATTCCAACTCCACTGTCATGGCCAGGGACAACTTCCACTATACTAGATTGCTCAGAGCTTTATCCAACCTGGCCTTGAACACTTCCAGGCACAAGGCAGCCACAGCTTCTCTGGGCAACCTGTGCCACAGCCTCACCACCCTCAAAATAAAGATTTTTTTTCCTAATATCTAATCTAAACCTGCTCTCTTTCAGTTTAAAACTGTTCCCCCTTGTTCTTTCACTACATTGCTCCATCAGTCGTCTCTCTCCGACTTTCTTTTAGGCTCCCTTCAAGTACTGAAAGGCTGCAACTAGATCACCTCAAAGCCTTTTTTACTCCAGCCTGAGCAATCCCATTTTCCTCAGACTTTCCTCATAGCAAAGGTGCTCCATCTCTCTGATCATCCTGATGGCTTTTCTCTGGACTCAGTCCAACAGGTCAATGTCTTTTGTGCTGAGAACCCCAGGGCTGGATGCAGCATTCAAGGTGGGGTCTCATGAAAGCAGAGACACAAAATCACCTCACTGGACAGACCTGCTGCCCACGATGCTCTGGATGCACTCTGGGATATGATTTTCTGGGCTGTGAGTGCCATGGCCAGGGCAGGTCCAGCCTCTCATCCACCCGCACCCCAAGTCCTTACTGGGAGGGCTGCTCTTGATCAGTTCACACCTATGAAAAGGAGACAGCAAGGCAGCAAAACTAAGGTAGTTTTAGTAACTGCTAAAAAAGTAGGAAGTAATGCAGTGATTCAAAAAGCCTGGAGCACAACAGTAAACCAAACTTTTCATTCTGAACATATCCCTGGTCAAAATTTCTCTGCGTCTCCTAACAAGGAATGAAAGCAAAAGCTTTTCCTGAGTACTAGAGGAACACCTGAGACAAAGAGAGTTTCCTGATCACTATATCAGTCCAGACCTGACAACATCAGCCTTGGCCAGCACTTCCTAACACTGAAACCTTGACAGTTCCTTAGGTAATTCTACAAATAAAGATGTTCATACTCAACCCTTGCAGACTTTGTTCAAAGGAAAGGCAATACCACAGTGAACATAGTGTATATAAAAGCAGGCTAAAATAAGGGTATGCTGCTTTCACTGAGTGAATAAGATGAAAAACAACCAACACAAATCACAGAATCACTTAGGTTGGAAAAGATCCCCAAAACCGTCGTGTCCAACCAAGTGACTGATCCCCACCTTGTCATCCAGAGCACTCAGTGCCAGTTCCAGTTAGTTCTTGAAGACCTCTAAGGGCTGGTGACTCCACCACCTCCCTGGGCAGCCTGCTCCAAGGCCTAACAACCTTTTCTGTGAGGAAACTCCTCCTGATGTCCAACCTGAGCCTCCCCTGGCCCAGCCTGAGGCCGTTCCCTCTCCTCCTGTCCCTGTTCCCTGGGAGCACAGCCCGACCCCCCCGGCTGTCCCCTCCTGGCAGGAGTTGTGCAGAGCCACAAGGTCCCCCCTAAGCCTCCTTTTCTCCAGGCTGAGCCCCTTCCCAGCTCCCTCAGCCTCTCCTCACAGGACTTATAAATGTGTATCAGGGGCTAGCTGCACCTTGGTTTTCCTAGTTCTATAAAAGTATCAGACTCCTACCTCCTTTTCTCTGCTGACGACATTTTACTCATCTGCACTTCAAACTGATTTAGTTATCTGTACCTTTTATTGCTGTTTAATATAACCTCTGATTTTAGCCTGGGATAATTCTCTATTGCTACATGCCTTTTTGTGATTCACATCTACTTTCTTCTCCATATATATCCATTGCAGCATACAGCTCTGAAGGATTTATCTCAAGAAAATGCAGTTCCCAGATCAACATTACAACCCTGGAGAACAGCAAAAACAATAATTCATAACAAAAGTCATGAAGTTAGTGTCTGCTCTTGATGTTGTTAAGCTTTATCCCATGATACTGAAAGGAAAATTGAGGCTAGAATACTGTTTATTTGCCCCACAAATCAGTGTACAGAGGCACTTCACATGCAGGCATGCAGAGGTTTCTTTCTTCAGCTAGAAACTTTCATTCACACAATCCTAAAGGCTATTTCATTGAGTGGATATTATGGAGATGCAATCAATATGGCAAGTAATACTGTGAAATACTTGTTTCCATAAAAACAGTTGTGTTTTCTGAACCATGTGAAATATTTACAGCATCTGTCAGAGAAAATTCATGGTTATCCCTGGGGTTGTCTTCAAGATCAAATTAAATATCACAGTCACCATACAACACCTTTAGCTGGTTAGAAAAAAGAACTGTAACAGCCATGATATTGTTTTACAATGATAATTTTTTCACCTGCAATTTCTAAAGAAAACAATCTTAATGTGTTTCATTGTATATTTTGAATTTTGCATCTTGGATTTTGTGCTTTTTTCTTTTTTTTTTAGAGTTTTGGGGTTTTTTTTTTAGAACTAGAGCCTTTCATAACACAGTATTTCTTACATGGAAGAAAGACAGGGGCCTTCTTGCAACATTAACTTATATTGCAAACAATCTGCTCTAGTTTAAGTCACAATCCAAAATGCTATGACTCAGAACTCCTGCACATGACTGCTACCTCAGCCCTGTGTGCGAGCTCGGCCCCAGGGAAGCTGCTTTCAGTACCACAGCACTTACCTGTCACCCAGTGGGACCTGACATTCCTGCATGTTTCACTTAAACCCAAATTCCATCCCTCAACATCCACCTACAAAAACCCAAAACCACATCTTCTTACAGCTCAGTCACCTATAAAAACCCTTCTTGAGAGACTGTCCAAAGAGGAAGAAAAAGATTCAGTAATGAGTGAAATTTCCTTCGTCAGGATGAGAGGAGGCTGAGCATTTTCCAGTCAGACCCAACCTGTTCTTTACTGACCTAAGAGCATGATGCTGTCAGAAAGATTCACAGCAAGAAATCCCACATGATCTGCAGGGTGAATGACATGCTGCTTTTTTAAAAAAGAAGCAGTTACACAGTTACAGAAACTTTAAAATATGTGGGAGTTACATGGCTGGGGCTGCTGCAGCTTCAGGAGGAGTGAATAGTGAGGGTGGGCAGTAGCACATGCCAGAAGCTGGTGAGATTTTCAGTGCCCAGGGATAGGAAACAGGAGCCAGCCTCAGCCTGGAGCAGCAGGGTGTGTGTGTTCACAGAGAAGAAAAGGAGAGTGAGAGATGCTGGAGACAGCATCCACATGGAGAGGGATGCCCAATCTTCCAACCTGCCCTGATGATCTCTTGGGAAATTTGATCCTTGCAATGAGACCAGGACCCAGGTTGTTCCCAAAGCTTTCCCAGCCCTTGGAATATTGCAGCTCTTCCATCTGGGCATGAACAGTACTGCCAGGGTTTATTCAGAGCCTGTCAAGGCTGACTGCAGAGCACTGGGGGTAGGGTGAGGTATGAGGGATTAAGTGCTGCAGCTGAGACTGAAGGGCTCAAGGAGAAGTTGACAGACCTTTCAGGACAACACCTGAGTTTGTTGCTGGTGGTGCAACCAGAGCATTCACACTTGTGACTGCAGGATGTTCTCTGGTTGTGTAAAGAAGCACACAATGGCAAAACTGCATAACAATGCAGGCATATCAAAAACATAAAGCATTTAACTTCTTTCATTTTCCTTCTTACTGACTTTGGTTCTACCTAACTATAAAGTTCTTCCATGCTGCAACTGTAAACAGTACTACAGTGCTGCTTCCAGACCAAAGTTGTGTTACAACAGTTGTTTGGTTGTGGAGGGTTAAAAATGTGGAAAAAGCCTGTGAGAACCAGGTAGGACTTTTGAATTTAGGTAATTGCTCAGGAGTCACCATCAGCAAAGCAAATTAGTGTCAGTGCCAGTTATAGCAACTGCAAGATTGCTGGGAGTTGTTCAGCACCTCCATGAGACATCATGAAGTATAGCAGATTACGTAGACAATATTTGAATCTTGTTTCAGGAAAAAAAAAAAAAGGTGCTGTGTGTGGCCATCTGTGGTTCTGTATTTTTACCACGTGTTAAGCATGTTTTTATCCATGATGCCATAAAATACAACGGGTTTACAGAATAGAGTAAGACCTTGGGGATTTGTCCTGTAAAGAGGATATCTGCAAGGGCTCTCTCAGTGGACTGTTGCAGCAATTTGAGGTACAAATAGCAATCAGAACATTAGCTTTGAGACTCACCCCGAGGCTCACCTGCATTGTATTTGGAAAACATAAAGACATTCTTGATCCAAACATAAAGACATTCTTAATCTCTGTCCTAAAGAAGTGGGTCTGGAATGTGAACCATGTGAATCACCATTGTTTTAGGAGGACTGCACAATGCAAGGAAGGGAAAAGAAGTGCCTGCATGGAATGGAGTAGAGCAGTCTTACACTTGATACCTGCCTCCTGGGGACAGGAGATTTGTTAGAGAGAATATACCAGCTTATAACTGTGGAAGATGCATTTTATACATCTGGCTGGTGAATCCTGCAATTGATTTCTGCTACAAGGATCAGGAATCCCTTTCAGGTGTTGGAGCTCACAATGGGAATCATTAAATGGCAGCATGTATCCCAGCTGCAGCTCCCTTCTTCTTTCCCTGGCTTCTGTTTCTGTGCCAGTAAATACTGCAATAATCTTAGAGAGCACAACAGCAAACTTTGTAGTTGGGTATAGCACTTGAATGAATGTTTTCTCTACCTCAACTTCCAAACTCACCTGATAAACTGGAGCCTGACACAACTTCCTTGTCTATGAGGAAGTGGTACTGCATGATTGGCCAGGGTGAATAACAACTACAATGATAGTAGGATAATTTGACTTTAATTTTGTTCCGTCTACCTAATATAGTAGAACTCATTTTTGTTTGCATCTGTATATCTGTCCCTCTAAGATTCATATCTTGTGTCATGGGCCATGTGCCTAGCTCTAGCCTGAGTGCAGAGTACAATTCAGGACTCATATTCAGCAAGCAGCTGGGAATAAAGAACATGTGATGTGCCTGGGTACTGTTTGTCAGAACAAATCTAATCCACCTGTGTGAGAAGAGGAAGACTTTGCAAGTCAAATGCTTTCTGATAGAAGCGCAAGAGAGTAGACCACGAACACAAACAATAGCAGAAATCTTTGGGGGGAAAAAAAAGATACAAAGGTGGGATAATAGGTGGGATGGGATGAACAAAAGCAGCAGTTTATTCTTGTCTTACACACATGGCACAACATACAGAACCAGCACAAATAACTTACAAAGTCTCATACACCATGCTTCCTCTTGAATAGCTTCTATTAAGTTACAACACCATAACGAATCAGGTATTTAGTTACGACAGATCTCCAGACATGGATAGTCTCCCATTCAAGGAGTTATTATTTTTGTAAGCTACTTAGACAAACATCATTTTTTTTTACATGTTTAATACAGTACAGTATCCTTAACAGAGTTCAAGATATTCACAATGAGAATTGAATACTTTATAAAACAGCAGAATTTCTCACCTCAGTACAGGCCTACATTCGCTCTCCTGCCTCTTTCTGGTTTAAAATGTGTTACAAGTCGTCTTTACTGAATTTTTCAAACTGAGAATTGCTTTAAATGAAAGAAAAATCTATTTACAGGGTTTTTTTAGATTTAATAAAAATGTCTTTGCTTCCCTCTCCAATTCCAACTCCCCTACCCCCCAAAAAAATTGTCATTTAGCTGATAGAAATATTGACCCTCAAGCTGCTATTAAAAAAAAAGAATTGTGACGACTTGTTGGATGCAAAATGAAAGATGATCATCACAGCCCAGCATTAATTCAAAAAGATGAATTGTTATCCCCTAATGTCATATTTTGTGTTCATTGGAGACAGATGATGCCTGTCATCTGATTTTTAGAGATAAGGAACTACTTATGGGCCAGCGTACAAAAACCTCCATCTTTTTTATTTGCAAGATGCCCCACTCTCTTTGATGCAATCATTTCCAGCTCAGTTCTTTCCTTTTCAGAAATTGTAACAACTCTGATTGTGTCATACTGACCTAAACTCTCCCAGTCTCCATTGGATAAAACAATGTTTCCCCATATCCATGGTCCCAGTGACATTTCTGGGTTGGCTCAGGAGAGTTTTGCTCTGTGATTGCACTTCAAACCCCACTGAAGCCTGTGGGCATCTTTCATTTGGTGGCTTTGGATTAGCTCTGCTTGAATGTGGCTGGTAAACTCTAGCCCTTAAGCAGTTAATCAGCTTTCTAAAGAAATAATCAAAAAAGATTCCTTTCCTTTATACATACAATACGCAATATTTTTACATTTAGCATTATCATAAAAAGCATGTTTATGTTATTTTGAAAATGTATTTTTACAGAAATCTATAAACACTGTTGTATCAAACACATTCTCAAAAACTGGAGAAAATACTGACACAAAACCTGGAAGAGCCTCAATGGAATTCTTCCAGTACTATTTGTCTACTTGCATATTTCATATTTCAGTGTCCTTTCCTGCAAACATAATTTGGCCATATGAGAACAGGTAAAGTAGACAACAAATCCCCAACAGTTTTAAGTAGGACCTAGGTCTGTTGTTTAATGAAAATAGATTGACATTCAATGTATGTTTGGTTTGTTCTAACCTGGCATGCCCATTTTGCTACTTTTACTCACAATGAGCAGTACCTTAATTCCCAAGTAGTCTCGTTCGCTTCAATGAGATTACACGTGACAAATGACATATGCAAAAATACTGAAAATGGTTTTCCACTTTGTTAACCCTTCTTATGTCAACAACTAACATCACTATCTTCTTTATATATATTGAAAATGAAGTAGGACTAATACTTGCAAACAATTCTGTATCAGAAGTTAGTGCACAAACTTTAGGAAATATTCTGCTTATAGTTGTGCTATAGTTCTGACAGCCTAAAAACCTATCTGGTGTGACCAAGACTAAATTTCACAGGTTCAAATGCTTTATTTGTACACTTGTTATTGTTACACTTGATATTTCCTCAGCCTGACACAATTTAAGTTTAAATAGACATGTGTCACACTGACATGAAATCAGGATCCTATTTTCCCTTCCTACCACCATTTTCAGTACAGTCAGTAATGTACATTAATTCATATAATCAAAGCACTTTCCAAGTACTTTGTCTATAGAATATTGGAGAAATTATAAAGTGAATTTGGTTTGCTCTCCTGCAAAATTTTAAAAATGCACTGGAGTTTGTATATTGGTACTGACTGTAATGGCTTTTATTACAGCCCAGGAGGTTAAACACAGAAAGTTAAACAGCAGAATAAGGTTTTCTTCTTTGTTTCACTATTTGTTTATTCTTTAATGAAAAGAAAAAAAAAAAGCATCAACATTTCTTTAGTACTAGTGAAACACTAAAATATAATTGGTGAAACGTAACTGATTGTAATATCCTGTATGTTACCTCATCTCAACAGAAATTCTTTTGTATGGCTTGAAATGTTTAAAGTGTAATCCTACCTAGAGGAAAAAAATGCAAGCCATATCTAACCCCTAATTCTAGCTATACTGTAACGTGTACAGTCACCCGTAAAGGAGCCCTTTTAACAAAAAAAAGTATGCTAACTTATCATTAGTTTGAAGTATGTATCTATTTTGGTCACTGTAATAAAAAAAAATTATATATAAAAACTTACTAAAAAAGTCCAAGTGTAATTAATTATATAATATTTTGACATTTAAAAAAAATTGTTTTACACAACATGATATGTAAAGCAAAATGCTGAAAACATGTTCATTCTTTGGGATGATCAAAGTATAAGTAACCAAAAGTTACAAATAATGATTAAATTTTCATAAAAGAAGGTGTTTGGTGGAGGGGCAGAAGGAATTCCCCCACCTCACCCTCAATCCCCATGGCTTTTATAAATCCATCCCCTTCCCTAATAAGCCACAGGTGGGGTTTTTTTTGGATATATTGTAATAAGGTGATCTTCTTCTATATATGAGTCACTAATAAGTGACTTTCAAAACGTAGTTTGTTCTTCTTGAGGTTTACAGTGCTTCAGAATTTACAGGCCACTTAAACTATAGAAGAATATTAATCTGAACTAATTATGTTAAAGTTTAATGAAATAGAAATTCCATTATTTACTGTGAAAATTAAATTACCTTCTGTTCTGATAATTCAATCTGATTTTATTTCAACTCTCCCACCCCCCTTGGAAAAAAAATTGTATTTAAAAGCTTGTAATTATACATAGCAAAAAAAAAAAGAAACTTGCTCCTTGCCTATGGAAATATATATATTTTTTTAAGATCCAACCCCTCTCTAACCAGTTAACCATCACATAACATATGCCATTTGGCAATTTGTCTCCTAGGATATTCACAAATTTCTTTCCAGTGCTCTCCACCTGTTCCTTCTGCTGAAGATCCCAGGGTTAACCGGCCAATGACCTCATTCCTTGACCCCCTATCTGAATCTAAAACCAGAAATTCAATGCTGATATCATCAAGGCCCTCACAAGGAATGTCAAAGACAAACAATTCATTGAACACTGCATTGGGGGTGCACTTCTTCACATGGGTTTTCTTTTTAGAAATTCTCTTCTTGGCATGGTACAGGTTCACTTTGACATAAGGATCTGCAATGAAAAGAAAGAGCACAGA
>WBNO01016405.1:0-17331 GCA_013400575.1 Peucedramus taeniatus
CACCATTTGGCAAGAGAAGTCCTTGACAGACTCACAAGTTAGGGCCAAAGCCAAAAATTATTTGGCACGTTCCTCACTTTGCTGCCATTTTGCAAATCCTGAGGGTATTGATCAAAGCAGCAACTTTTTTTTTAATGTTAAAATCCTTATACCCTTCAGGATTTCCTTTTGTTTTCCAGGAAAGCCCTTGAATGTACAGATGTTCTGTGTGTTCATGTTGAATTCTATTATGACATCAAATGCTTCTAAACGAGCACTGCCACTTGTTATTAGCAAGTAACATCCTGTGACAGCATTGATAGCATCCTTGTCCAGTTCCCAGAGCAATTGTACTTATCTTCTGCAGGAAGCTTTGCACAAGTCCTTGACCCTCCCTTGGGAAGGTGTTGGACAGAATTTTCACAACACATCTGCATTCAGGACACATCTGCATGGGCCCAAAATGATGGTGTGCCACGTCCAACACCTATTTTGATTTAAGTTGAGGAGTGTTCTGTTGGAGTTTAAAAGAAAACACAGCACTGCTATCACCTGGAAAATGATGGAAGTTTCTCTGAGCATCTCAAGAGCTGTGAAGACAGGGCTGAGCACTCTGGGGAGTCCATGCATGGATCCTGGTTCACCTCTGAATGCAGGCACCAGTGCTGGTTTGGGTTCTGAGTTACTCTAGGCCTCCAATCCCTACACTACAAGACCACATGTGCTGCTAAAAAAGGAGGAATGTGCATCAGTTTTTAATTTTAGGATGAGTTAAATGCCTTCTGAAATATCTGCTTTTGTTCATTGATTCTAGAAATATTAAAAGTGATCAAGTTAACCTGTGACTCCATTCTTTTCTGCTGGTACTAGAAGAAAAAATTAGTCCTCTGCTTACTCTTCAGTGTTTTTAAATATTTGCTTCTCCTTCTGTAATGAGAGTTCAGTCCTGTGCATTTCAGGGTACTGATCTAAAAGAATGTGAAAAAAACAAAAAAAAATAATAAAGAGGAAAACACTGGGTTTTTTTTCCAATTTTTTCCTAATTTTTTTCAGATGCAGAAGCATTTTCCTTGAATTGTTTTTTGCCTTGACAAATATTCCAGACAGTATAATTAATACTGAAATTCATTGAAACGTTGGGCCAGAAAAAAAAAATAATTGTACAGTGTATCTGAAAACAATATTAATGTTCAAGGGAAATTTAGGTTTAGATGGGACAGCTAAGTATATATGGTATGATTAGTTTTGCTAAGAATTCCTTTCTTTCATTTTTTTAAATGAATATTCTCTTAGTTGGAACAAACACAGTCCTTATTTATGTGTATTTTAAGTCTAAAATGGAGAACTCTGTCATTTATATGAGAAAAATGATCTGGTGAAATCTGTCTATTACTAGGAAAAGTCTTTGTATATATGCATATACAGTCAGCAAATGGAGCTATGTATATGCTAAATGTGATATTTATTAAATTCTCTTATTGTTAAAGCAGAGAAATGTTATTCCCTACTTACATTCACTTGCTGTCATTGGTTTACAAGTCTAGTTTTGAGATGTGATATTTTTAGGATGCTGCTCTGCAGTGATGATTTTAAAATAAATACTATCAGGCAGCTTTACAAAACAAGTGACTGAGAGAAAAACATACTTTTTTCAGTCATAGACAGTTATTGCCACATTACTTTCCAACATAAATAATAGAAAGCAGACTGAGTTTTGCATTTTAGCTTTAGTATATATAAATATTATGAAGGAGAACATCTGCAACAATTTTTTTACAAGAAACTTGGAAAAGTACTAAAAATGTTTTGAAAATTAAGCATTTAAAGACAACAAAGGGGGCAGAAGGAACAGAGCATTGACAGGCTTAATAATTTTTCTTCTCCAAACATGCATAGCTGTGTAAAACCTGAAGCTGAAACTTCTTGTAAGAAGGAATAGAAAGTTTAAAACAAAGCTTTCAAGGCTCACAGTGGGTTTTTCTTCAATTCTTTCTCTTTTCCTTTTCCAGTTAGATCAAGAATTCTATTCTCAATGGCAACACAGAACCAACCATGTGTAACACAGTTATAAAAATGCACATGCAACTCTAATGTTGACAGTTCTGGTTCAAGTACCCATTTTACCTGGTTCAAGTCCACATCCTGAATATCCTGAATTTCCATTTCCCACGTACCAGCTGACTTCAGGGTTAGTGGGACTTCAGTATGTGTAAGCTTCTCCCATGCTGTGGTTTTTTTTTTTCAACACCAAAAAAAAAAAAAAAAAGCTTCAAGACAGCTTGTATTTTCCTGTTAAAAATGTTGAAAATGTCTTTAGGGCAAAAAGCTGTTTCTCGCCTAGATCTCTGTATTGATTTATTAAAATATATAGGTCTGTTCTGCACAGGCTGAACTTATACATCATTGGAGATAAATAATACTGCAAAGAGCTTATAGTATAAACAAGCCAGATGAATGGAAAAAGAAAATATTATCCCTACATAACAAATGGGAGTTTGAAAACAAGCAGTCTGCCTAGGAAGTCTGTCTGAGTGCTGAACTGGAATCTTTTTATCCAGGATCTTGATGTCTCCAACACAAAGCTGTCATCTCTTGTGCAAAGCCTGTAACCCTAGGTTTGATATACAGATCAAGCTGAACTTTTTTGAAGAGAAAATAAAATCAATCTATTCTACTCAGTCAGTCTCTATGGCATTATACAGAAGAATTCTGATTTTGCATATTGGATATATCATCTTGTCACTAAAGCAACTTGAGCATTTTTGTTATCTACCCTCTTTACCAGATGATTGTAAGTTAGCAGAGAAATCAGAGGCAATATTTATTGCTTGAGTGATGACATTCATTAAACCTGACCAACTTCCCCAAATTTGGGAAAGCTCTGTATTTCATGTGGCTGACAGGTAGTCATAATGCTAATTTGGTGCTGTGATGTGAATTTATTGCTCATGCATCACAGAGAACTGATACATACATACAACAGAAAGAAGGAAAATTAAAAAAATTAATTTGCTGCATTATCCAGCATATATTAAGTCTTATCATCTTTCTTTATATTTTTGGATATATATTTTCAGTTTGTCAATACTTTGTGCTCTGCAAGATCTGAAATGAAAAGGTATAAGTAGAAATGGACTACTCAAGTACAAAATGTGGACAACCCTCTTTCCCTATTATAGAAAAGGAATAATATTACAAACTGATTCATATGCTTATCCAGAATATATTTGTATCTCCTTGCATAAGCTCCTTTTGTTTCTCCTTTGTAAAAGGACATTGACAAGCCAAAATCCTCTTAATCCAGCACTT
The DNA here is from genome assembly GCA_013400575.1 of Peucedramus taeniatus. NCBI lineage: Eukaryota > Metazoa > Chordata > Aves > Passeriformes > Fringillidae > Peucedramus > Peucedramus taeniatus. The sequence continues at coordinate 3,289 of WBNO01016405.1, forward strand.
CTGGATTCCAGCATTTGTGCAGTTACATCTTGTTTCACACAAAGGAAAATAAATGACGACAAATGAATTACAAGGTTGTAAATCAACTGAGTACTTCTGCTGAGATTCATCTCAGGGAGATTGCAGAACAGCAATGTTAACAAAATGTGGATGGAAATGCAGAATATTTGTGTCTGATAATTCATGTTTTCCATCATCAATCTGAGGAAAGTTTGGAGTATAGTGCTTTGTCAGCATAATTATTTGATGCTTTATTTGAAAGCCATTATCATAAGGGTGGTGTCATTCATATGAAATTTGAATGAAATTTGCATAATCCTGGAGCCTTAAAACAACACAAAACCTGATTAGATTTACTTTTATTTTTTGTCCCTGAAACACAAAAGTCTTGTAACTTACAAAGAAAGGTGGAACTTTAACACTCCTAGGTTATCAATGAAGCCCAAAATTAGATCTGTGTATGGGGTAATCTGTGCTCTGACTATGAATCACTATGGGTACCTCTGTGCCAGGGGGTTCCCAAACCAGAGAAATAGATTCAGAGCCTAGGTGGTTCAAAAGATTTATGTTAACCATCAACAGTGAATGAACATCCCTACAAACTCTTTTCTTAGCTGTAGCTGTCTTCAGTTACAGTCTATGTATAGGCAGACATGCTAAAGATGTTTATGTTTTTCCATCTTATTCTGGGTTTCATTGGGTTTTCCTGTAACAAAAGAAATACTTGAAAAAAAGATCTGGTTATTAACATGCACAAGCTAAAAAAAAAAATCAACAAATCCTCATCAAATGAAAAAAACAAGGAAGGAGGGTAGCCAGGCACTGAACAGGCTCCCCAGGGCAGTGATCACAATCCCAGGTCTGACAGAGTTCAGGAGGAGTTTGGGCAATGTTCTTCAGCACAGGTTGTGAGTCTTGGGATGTCCTGTACAGGGCCAGGAGTTGGATTTGATGATCCTTGTGGGTCCCCTCCATCTCAGGTTATTCTATGATTATAAGAGGCATCATCAGCTGGTAGGAAATGCAAGTGCAGAGATGCATCCCTTGTCCTTTCAAAAAGCAACCTCTTCCTGCTGGACCAGTAGAGCATGATCTGGCTCATGACAGACACTTGGTGTCTCAGTTTGCCTTTGGTGCTGTTTAATGAGTGGCTGCAGAATTCTCCACAAGGAGAAGCAGACCAGGGGCTGTGCAAACCCTCTATGCAATCTCCACCTTGGCATTTTAGCTGTGTGTACAGGCAAAACATCTTCAGCAGGAGAAATGACTCCATCTAAAGCCTCTCCTCACCTGGGAGAATATCTTCTTAACATCCCACTGCAGTTACTGTGCCCACTGGGGCACAGTGGAACCAGTTTCACTTAAATTGTCAGCAACTGGGCTTTGCAAGGGGCCTTTCAGGATGGAAAGGCACAGAGAGAAAGGGAGGTTCCACATGTTAGACAGCTCAGCATGGTCAACAATGTGAAGAAAAATTGACCACACATGTGGAAAGTAGCAGAAATTGAGACAGTAGGTTATAACTGCAGTGATAGTATAAGCAAGTGTCTTAGTCACACAGCAGAAAAGCAGAGTTTTGTCAGCCTGTGGTCTTGTGATGGTTTGATGGTTCTCATTAAAAGCCAAAATCCATTCCACAAATGTAGTATCTTGATACAGGAGATGCACTGCCCAAGAATGTGATAAGTGTCTTTGAAATTATCTCTATATTCTAGCAGTGCTTCCTACCTAGCTATGATAAATACTTCCAGCCTGAACTTCATTTCACACTTTTACATTTTTTTTTCTGTAATATGATAATAATTCTCTATTCTTCACTGCAGTCTGCCTGAGACAAGTATTTTAAAGTCAATGATTTCAGAGGGCAAAGTCAGATAAGCTAACCACTGTTATACTAATTCCAGTTATACAAAAGTATACTCAGGTTTTGGGATATGAGAATAGACTGTTGACTTCAGAAAGACTTGGGCGCCCCATTGAAATTGAGGCTATAAAATTGAATATATTGTTAACATGGCTTTAGTTTGGATTCAGATTAAATTCCCTTTTGTTCTGTCATTGTTATAAATTTCATTCAGTAAAATCAGTCATGCAGCTATTGGTGGGTGAAAAAGAAAATCGTATTTAAAAAAGGAGGATTAAATTAGAAAAGAAAAAAGTTACACCAAGGCAGTGTAATAATAAAATAATAATAATAATAAAAAGCCCTGCAAATAAATAACAGCCAACCAGAAACAGAGTTTTAAAACATAATTGGAATTAAAAGAAATAAATGTGTTTTGCTCTTATCTAATCTATCACTAGAACAGTAATGTGGTCTTTGAATTAAAACATGTTGTTGGATGAGAACAAATCCATCCTTACTGTGACTCCATTAACACCAAGTGTTACACTATGTGGGCTTTGACAGGAATATGCATGACTACCTGAGGCAGGAATATGAATTCAGTAATGGGCCAAATCCTGTCAATGACTCTTTTTCATTAGCTGGAGTTGGTTCTGGGCACCAGCAATTTTAGACCTGAAGGAGACTTGGAATAAATTGGTGACATTACTCCTGTGGAAATCCAAGGAATTGTGGCGTGATTAAGTAATGTATTACACAGAAAATCGGTGGCAAAGTTGTGAACTGATCCTAGATCAGGTACCTGTCATCTGCCTTCTTAAACACAGGAAAACCTGCCTGCTCAGGGTACCCAGGGTGGTTTCTCCCAGCCTCTGTTTGCTTTAGGTATTTAGATTGTTAATCCAACAGTGCCATGACTGTCCTTTGACATGTGTTTGCACAGTGTGTGACACAAAATACCCTGTCTTGGAGGGGCCTTCATGGCTGCAATACAAATAGTGCTAATAACATTAATAATGCTACAAATAACGGCCCAAAAAGTGGTGGTGTAAATATTTGCATTATGTGGAGGGACAGTGTATATGTTACAGATGAAGATAAGCATTCATGTCAGGCAAAGCAGGTGTTTGAACTGGGATTTTCAGAGCCTGGAAAGGTGCTGTCCCTGCAGTGCCAGGGCATGAAAAACCACACATAGTTGGTAAATACCCAACACATTCACCAAATGCTGCTACCTGTGAATTGCTGCCTCATTTCCAGTGTCATATCTACCACAAACTCCCTCTCTGGGATCTTGGCTCATCACCTTTTGGTGTCTCCGTTTCCCTAAGTGTAGGTCAGAAACAACCACACTTACCTGATGCAGTTGAAAAAAAAAAGGAAACTAATTTGGACCAGCTGTTTTGCAAATGACTGCACAAATGTGGCTCTGTTAAGTACAAAATTTTATTAACAGGTAGAAAAAAAAAGAACTTTTAATTTACCATCAAAGTATACCAATTTCTTTAAATCGCATTCAATTACTTCTTGATGGGTAAAGCTCCTTTTTTCCATCCCCATTTCTGGATTCTCATCCTTCCCATATCAAAATCCACTCTAATTCTTCTACTGTGGAGCTTTAAAAATAAGCTGGGGAGTCATAAAAACTATCCCTCTCCAGATTCTATAGGCAGCCTAATAGAAAACAATTAGCTTGAACAATAAAAACACCAAATAACATTTGGGACATAAATATTTTCATCAGAGATGCACCTCATCATTGTAAAGACTTGTGCAAGTCAGCAAACCTGAGTGTTTGTGGAACCTGTTTTGCACTCCCTTTACACCACCAAAGATCTGAAAGCATCTTGAGACACAAACTTTTTTGTAAGCTAAGCCAGGAAGAGAAACAGGAGAGGGTTACTGACAACCCTCTGTTGTACTATTGTACCCTAGCTTCCATGATACACTCTTAATAAAACAAAAGGGAACCTTACGATAAAAATATCTCCCCGTTTTATAATGTAAAATACAAGCAATTTTATCAGCATTAACGCTGATTGGCTTCCATTAGCCTCTTGCCTTCTAATAAAATTTATGATACCTTTCAGAAGCACAATTTGATAGAAAGTGAAGTGATTACACCCTGCTTAGATATCTCTCCAGCATCTATTCCAACAATAATGCGGTAATTTTATGCATGAAATAGCACAATTGGCATAAATAGTTATAATACTGAGTGCTGTCTAAGGAACCTGGCTGCTGGAAAATTAGAAAGAGCTTCACACTTTTGAAACAGGTAATTAGGATTTCTCTCCATGCTCATAGGAGGCAGACTGGAGTTTCGTTTTATATTTCATGTTTCATTAAAATATATGTGTTAAAAATAAATGTTGAATTTAAAGCTGCAGAGATTATGAAAATTAAAGGTACAGCACTTCTGCAGAAGGTAGAGTAAAATAGGGCATTTTAACTTCTAATTTTGACTCTGCCAAGAGTTTTAACACTTTCTGACAGGTAAATCAGCCTTCCACTGTTTTCAAAGTGTTTAGTTCAGCAATAGCTGCATATGGCTGTGGTCAGCAAGATGGAGTTTTACTGATGTAGAGTTATGTCCCTAAAACTAGTCACAATTTTAATTTTTGCCTGCTCAGAAGAGTGGATGCTTAATGATATAGGAGGCTCTTGCAAATTAGTGGTTCCAGGGCACTTCTCCCTGACCTACCTTCTATTTATCATTTCGTGGATCAAGGACTGTCTTCAACGTGCTTCACTTCCCATCCTAACCATCAGTGTCTCTCCTTTATTTTTTTTTAAACTCCATGATTTCCTTATTTTCTTTCAAGATACTCAGGGTCAGCACCTTAAACTAGATGGATTTTCAAAGAAATTCAGGCTTAAAACAATCAGGAAGACAATTTCAGGCAAACAATTTAATTTGTGATTTTGGCAAACAACAGATAGCTGCTTCAGGCTCTCCTGAAAGAGACAGAAGAGTTTCCCTGGGCCACAACAATGCACATTTTTTACCTTAAAGTGCTGAAATGCTTTGTTCTGTTTCAAAATAATGATTTATGCTGAAATGTTATCACTTTGCGAAACAAACAAGCAGGGAAACATACAAAAAACCTACACAACCATACAAAAAGAAAATCCCAAAACCCCAAATCCCCAACCAATCCCCAAGTACATACAGAATGAAGAAAAATAGTGGATGCTTTGGTTAACTAAAACCAAACCAAACCAAATTAATTATAAATAACCAATTCAAACCAAATTATACATTAGATGTATAGTTTGACTCAAAGTCATAGATATACAGAACAGGTTTGGCTCTAGAAGGGACCTTAAAACTCAACTTATTCAAACAGACAGGGTCATCTTCCACAAGACCATGCCCCATCCAATCTGGCTGTGAACACTTTTCCAAATTCCCTGTTTATTTTTTCATCTTGTCTCTGAAATTAAAATATTCTAGTGACCCTACTTGTGAAAACCTTTTCTGGCTGTAGTTTGGCTTTTTTATGAGAACCTGGATAGTTACAACTCCAATGAAAAACAAGCAAGTTAGGAATGACTGTGGCTCAAATATCACTGTAAAATCAAGGCCTATTCATCATGGTTCAGAAGCTCCCCTTTGTGAAGGTGCAAGGTGCATTTCAATAGACTGATTGTGAGGAAATGTTTCTTAGTTGTGATTTTTTTTTCCTTGTGGCCAAGGATGGCTTTTTACTCAGAAAAATTTCAGTGCGGAAGAAAAATAACCCTTTATTGTAATAGGCAGAAAGGAAATATTCCCTAAAGAAACCATCAGCAAAAGGGAAACTTTATTATCATTTCCTTGTGGGCATTCAAAATCTGAAAAACCTGACTGAAATTAAGCATCTGTTGTACAAAAAAAATAAAATCAATACATTTAAATTAATGATAAAACTGCCCCTGTTCTAATGAAGAGGGAATATCTCTTCTGCTAGCAGATGCAATCAAGAAGGCACTTACCCAAACAGTCTTTGGTCAGTGGAAACAGAAAGAAATTTATTGCCATAATATTAAACTTGAAGAAAAGGAAAATTTCTCTTTGTGTTTCTATGCACATACTTGACTGTGGTCTCGTAAATAAATTACAGCAGCAAGAATACCCCAACTATGAAAATGAGAGCAACATTTCACAATGTTCAAGCAAAATCCAGCAAAGTAATCTTGTTTTCAGTGCCTGAGATCTCAAAATTTGATTGCTATTGTTCTCTCACCATTTATAGGAATCCTCACAGAAAGTGGGGAAGATAAGGTCTCAAATGTTAATATAAACAGCAATAAATAAATGAACCAGCTCTCAGAAAATAGCCAACTCTAAAATAATATGAGAGGAAAAGAATAAAACAAAATAATTAACTGTTCTTCATAATATAGAGCAGGAGAATTTTATTTCTTTTCGAGTTGTGTTTTCTCCAAATTTCTGTAAATTTTTGGCTGGTTTTTGTTGCTTATTTTGGCTTTGCTATGATTTTGTTTGTTTAGGCTGATTGTTTGTTGGTTTTTTTTGTTTGGTTTTTTTTTTTTTTCTTGTTAGGTAGTGGGTTTTTTTTTTTTCATATTTTAAACTTCTGCCACCATCACATATTGCTTCAACACTGATTTCACCAGGTCGTGGTCGTACAGAACAGCTTTAAATACTGGAGACTGGCACGCAGCACATCTGTGCCTCAGTGTCTGCAGCTCAGCTTGGAGGGAGACAAGGTTTTCTCCAGACATTGCAGGTTTTGCTCCAAACCCTCGTGCTCTGTCCTGCTTGGGGCAAAGCCAACTTCCCCTTAATGCACGGCTCCTTTTGGTAGTGTGCCACGGAGAGAGGCTCCAGAGAATACACGAGAGCCATCTGAATAATTCCTGGGGAATAAATTATTCAAGAGGTTTGGCCTTTGTTCCCAAACCATTCCTGAATACTATGAATATGATAGTTATGCGTAAGTATTTACCAAATAGTTTATACAAACAAATCGCGGCCTATGGATAGCTTGTGAATTATTCACTTCAGCTGCTCATTCTCTGTTCTTCTGTAAACTGTGCTGTGCCCCTGAAATCATATGTTCCCTGATTGGATGACTGAAAAATTGCATCTCACCGCTCTCCCAGTGGATAACTGAGCTCCCTGGAAGAAGGGAATTACACATAATGAGCAGCAAGCAGCAAGTCTGTGGTGCAGCCACACACCTTTTTGGGTGGCAAAGCTGATTTATAAGGCTCATTCCCACCTCAGCTCCTGCCTCCTGTCTTTATCCTTCTTCAGTCACCAAAATTTATAATGTTTGCAGCTAATTTTGCAGCCACGCAATTCCAAATGTGTGCGTGTTAACTGTGCCTGCATCCAAAAGGTTTCAACAGGAGTGTTTTGGGGCTAATGCTCACAATTTTAGCATAGAAAACTGAGGCAGCTGTAACCTTGTAGCCCTGAAATACTGAACTGCTACAGCTATCTTGTGATTGCCACAGTTAGTGAAAATATTAATGCATAGTACTACTCTTTGTGTGAGTGCAATTATATTTCGACTAGAGGTATTTTCAGCTCTATCAGAGACCACAGTTCTACTAAAAAGGTAGAAATATCCAGCCAGGAGTATTAGAAAAAGGGGACTAGTACCATCCTTTTTATTGTCTCTCATCAGCCTAAACTGGTTATGAGGTGCATCTTCCAGACATTGATAGATTATGGCAAATGTTGATTGTGAAAGTGCATTACTCTCAGAATCATTTTTATGGGCAAACAGTAAACATGTCTTAAATATAGAGCCAAGACTTTATTGTTAGCATAATAAAGTCTTAGTTGCTTAATCATTATCAGTCCTCATCTAATTAGTGTGGAAAAAGTGAGAACACTTCTATGCAGGAAAAGTTTCAGCACTAATAATTCTGTGCTTGAGACTGTCATGCACACAGCTGAGCTTCTGTCACTTTCTCTGGTGCTTTGCTCACACATCTCCCTCTCTGTTGAGTCCAAAGGTGAGGGGTTTCATCCTGGTCCTGTGTGTAGCAGGGCTTGTGCTGAGTTGTCAGCATCTGGAGCTTTTGCCAGGAGGAACATGGTGGTGGTGATTGTGATTTCTCCTTTATGACTTTAGGATCCACTTGTGGTCATTTTTACGTGCTCCTTAGCACAATTGTACACCTTGTTCCTTTTTTAGTTGGACTGTGTCTCTGCATCCAAATGTACCAGATACAGTACCTTCTTCATGCCTTAGACATGATTTTCTCTTTTACTCCTAAACCTGGTTTCATCCACCTCTAGATCCTTATTATTCTTAAGTGACCCTGAGTGAGTTACTTATAGCCATGCAGTCTCCAGTGCCAATCCCATCTCCTATCATCCCACTCCTTCACATCCCATGTCCCCACTTCTTAAGGCCTCTCTTGTCTTACCAGGGCTGCATTTCTCTATATCACATTGAATTAGAGTTATAAAACCATGGTGGTAGCATAAAAAGATAAACAGAAATAAAACAAATTAGCCATAGCCATCTGGTCATTAGAAAAATTGCAGTTTCAGCTAAACCAAGCAAAACAAAGCTGCAGGGGGGTCAAGAAAAGTTCAAACAGAATAAAGACTTATCTGAGGCCTTGCAAACTCAACACAAAACTGACAGCCTGCTACTAGCACTAGCAATATGTTATTATAGGGCTATGGGGATACAAGTAGATTCCACCAGCTGGGAATGGAAAAAGCCTGGACAATCTTGTACTGTTGGTGTTATTCAGGGGGGAGCAGGTTTTGCTCTTAGGGGGGTTTTGTTGCTATGATTTATTTTTTGCTGTTGGAGAAAGGTTTCTGCATGAGCATTGCTCCAGAAATGCTTATAATTCATGAAGTGCCAGAATATTTTTGGGGTAGAAATACTTCTGCTTCTCTAGTAGATACTAAAACTCTTCTGAATGAACAGATTATGTATTTATCTGACATCTCTGTGACATGAACATCTGGACATTAAAGGTGAGTCTGCTAGGCTGGTCCATTAAGAGGTCTGTGGGGACTTTCAATCCCCACAACTGCATTTGCGGGCCTAGAGAAATTAAATAGTGACTTTCTTCCTAAAAGGTACATGTTGGAAGAGAAGAAAGTGATATAATGAAAATTATTTCCTTCTTTAGCTGAGCAAGGTATGAAGCCACAAAACCTTGAAAGCCAGAAGGAAAAAATAACAGGATGTTTTGTCCCAGAGAAGAGGGCACTCAGCAGGAAGTGATAAGACTCTCTCATCTGTGTAGCTTCAAATCACCCAAGGGGAAAGAAACTCATCCTGCACACGTGAAAGCATCATTTGTTAAATTAGTTTTCTGCAAACTTGAATAGAAGAACAATTGTCATCACAACATGCATGAAAGAATAGCACTCCCTAAACAAATGCAAACTCTTCAACTGATCTTTCTGTGATGACTTCTTATGAAAGACTAGTCACAAAGAAATCTTCCACCACCTATTATGAATAAAATCTTCAGAAGAACCAAGACCAGAGCTGACAGAGGATGGTTCCTTTCTTAGATTTCCCTATTTAATTTTGAATTCTGGATCGAAGCAAGTGAAAAACCACATAGAGACTTGGGATGTAGCTCATTCCTGTAGAGAGGAATTTCTTGTATGGACAGGATCCACCCTTTGGTTCTCAGAGCACTGCAGATTTCCAGGGGCTTTCCTTAGGGACAAGGGGTAGAATTTGAACTCTGCATCTCATTCCTCTCCTCCCACCCAGCTTGGCTCTGGACGCCAGTGCTGTGCAAAAAAAGGGTGCAGCCTCACATCCAGCTTCATCTTGCATTCACCCTGCCTCCTTTTGCTGTTGGAGTGGCACATGCCTCTTCCTCCAGCAGCTGGTGGGCTCATCTGGCGCAATGTGCGAACCGACTCTCTCTTTTGTTTTCCTCTTGCTTCCCCTAATAACTTTGCCAGCCTTTTCTGCACGCTGGCAATGAATGTCATAGAAATGCCTATCAGCACATAAATTAAGCAAACACTGGGGGTGTCCTGAAGAGCTTTGCAAAGTAATGTCTGAGATGCCAGCGGGGTTGTGTCTGAGTTAGGCACAGTTTATTATACGCTCAACAATAGAGCTCATGCACAGCTCTGGATGGGGAGCAGGAACCCGAGCAGGTTGTTGGCCATCTGAATTTTACTTGCTGAGTTATTTCCCCAGATAGAGTCTTCAGTCACAGCCTGGCAGCCGCCTCAAGCACTGCCAGAAAAGTCGCACCACTTTATTAGCATAACTAATGCCACTGAAGAGGATCTGCAGATATGGAAATCATTCTGCTTCATATGAAATTTCAACATGCCATCATTTAGCCTGTCCAGACAGCATCACTTATGAGAACAGCTACCTGGAGAGGCTGTCCTCGCATGTCTAGAAATGGCAGGAAAAGTGAACTCTCACATCACCTCTTCTCGCCTTCTGTCTGCAGCTCACAACATCTAAAGGGACAAAGGAAGATCATATTTCTGGTAAAGCTTTTAGGACTAAAAGCAAACAAAAAATCAGGAGTTGGCTAAATGGAACAGAAAGATGCCTGGTAAACTGCTTCAAAGAGGTGAGAGAAAGGCTTTTAGGGAGAGGCTTCCCTGATTAAAATATCCTGCTAGATCAGAGAAAAGATGACAGGAGACTCCTAACATAAATATAAAAGGAAGAAGACAGTAAAATTCTTTACTTGTGGATTTTCAAGCCACATATTTTTTTCTATATAAATTGTATTATAACAGAACATAAGAACTTCCTGTTCCTGATCTAGCCAGTGGACCCCTCAATCCACTGTGTTTGTCAGCAACAGCAGCCAAAAACAGCTGTTTCCAGAGAAAGTTTAAAACTCTGTGTATGTGCCTAATTGTGACAGATTGGGGTGTACCTGACCCTAGGTACTGATCAGTTTATGCCCTGAAGCATGAGAATACACAGCTCTTGTAATTTTTATCCCAGCTAGCAAAACTGCAGATGTTCTTTTTAATTTAAAAATGTGCTGAGCTTCCCTCATTCAGCCTATATGTCCTTTATGCTCATGCCTTGGGCAGGCCGTATCTGCATTTCTGTAGGGACATTGAATACCAGGAGACAAGAGAGGGAGAAAGAGGAAAAAAATAGACAAATCAGTGGATGGGTTTGCAATAAGTCATGTCTCCAAAGCTCTTCTTGTGATAATATTTTTTTTTTCCCCAATAGCAAGATGGTGCTGAAATAGACAAGTATGCCATCACAAAATCCCAGGCACATAATGATGAGATTGGAGAGAGGTTAAGCTTAAATGATAGCACTGATTTTAAGGCAAACTGTTTGACACTAGGGGTGCCTGGGGTTCACCTCTCTCTGCAAACATACGTGGCCATATGTCTGGTTGTATAGCCCTGGGCTGCTCACTGGTGTTGGTCTGTAATTCCTGGTGTGTGCACTGTTTATGTATGCTCAGAAAAGTACACCCACGTGCACTGAAAGAGAACTGAGGAAACTCCCTTTTTTTTTAACTTTCTTTGCATCAGTCTGTGGGACCTTCTGCCAGGTGATACCATGGGGTCAGGAGGAGAGGACTGGTGGGGGGAGTTGTTTGGAGGGAAGGAAAAGTCTAAGAGAGTTCATTCTGGTCAAAAGAGAATTTAGGATTAAAGTAATATTTGTGCTTCCCAGGCTGAATGTCCTCGTGATAGCTGGTGTAAATAGCATGGGGTTAAATGCATTTTAATATTGATCTGCTACTGCAATTTCTACCCTCTGTATTGCAGAGTCCTTTCAGCTGGTACAATGACACCTTTTCCAATTTCCCATCTGCAGCTACTATTTATAATGTGTTTATAAATACACTATTTGTATATGTGTTTGCATACTCTGAGACCATCAGTGAGTGCTAGCACAGACCATCCCCTCTCACTCCCATTAATGTCATTGCCACTGTTGGGTGATAAGCCCTCTTGCAAACTACTGCTTGTGGCTTCTAAATCTTTGTGGAGGATGCTTTGGAGTACAGAAATCACTGGTTTCCCTGATGGAAGAGCTTCAACTAAGACTTAGAAGAATTAAAAGTTATGAAGTTATGTTATCCATTTCTTCTCCCATTCAGGATTATATATCATCCAGATGAATTTATCCCAAACACCCCAGTCTTGTAAGTATTTTACAATGATGGTTGTATTTTACCCCTTGGAACACTTATCTTCTTCCCTCTTCTAAAAATTGCATTTTCTCTTTTAGAGTTTTCAGGTCAAGATTTTACAGATAGTCTGTTTCTGAACTCCCAAACACCCACCTACTTCTAATAAAGTTAATGAGAGATGCTCCATAACTCCAAAGATCTGATCCTAACCATGATTAGAAAAAGCAAAATCCTGTTTGGCAATATTAACCTTTCACTAAAATGTTATTTTTATTTACATATTTTAAGCAAAAGATCTCAGATAAGCTAAACTAATCCAAGCTTATGAAGTATTGAAGCCACAAAGGGAAACATATTATAATAGCAACCAATTCCAAGAAATAATTAATAGCACCAGAAGAGTCAGCCTGACCAGATGGAACAAGAGAAGGTGGATTAAAAAAAAAAAAAAAAAAAAAAAAAAAAAAGAGGTAGAAAAAAACTGCAGCAAGAGAGGAGTAGGAAAATGGTTTTATGTATAGAATATTATCATTCTTATTTACAATAGACCTCTGATTAAAGGGAAGACAAGTCAGGTGTGTGTACCTTGCCTAATTTCTTTCCCCTCAATTGGGGGAGAGAGGTGGGAGGTGCCAGAGGGTGCCTGAAGTGCTGGGATGGAGGTGGAGGAGGATCCTGGACCTTGTGCAGGGCACACTGACCTCTCCCTACCTGGGATAAGAGTGTGCTGGAAGTCAGGGACACAGCAAGGACTTTGTCACGTTCCTCTCTTTCCTTTCCTTCTGGAACAATCCTACCTTAGGCTGGGAGGCTGCATCCCCTTGTTAGCTCCTGAGGGATCCCCCTGCTCCTCTGCAGACTGTCAGTCAAGGAATGCTTTAGACACTTATTGGCAGCTAAATCAAGAACTTGTTTCACCCATATCTCTGCTCAGCTAGAGGAATGCAGAGACTGCCCGAGGGCTGCATTTCAAAAGGTAAATTCAAATGTGATGCAATCCCATTACAGGTTCCCTGTGCAACTTGGAACTGGGGAGAGTTGAAAGCCATCACTTGGTAGGGAGGAGGCAATATGGATTCAGTGTCACGGGAGAAGACTCACAGCTCGGTCATCACATCACTTCTCTGAAAATATCCAAAGGCAACTGCAGAACATCAGGTGACTGATTATATTTCTGGTTCTGCTGTTCATGCAGTATTGTGACTTTGGTCAAGACAGTTAAAGCTGGATGTCTTGCAGTGCCTATCTGGAAATTAGTTAAAAAAACCCCAACAAAACAAACAAAAAACAACATTTGAAAACCTATGTCGATGAAATATCCTTCATAAGAACAAAGATCATTTATTGTTATCATTATAATACTAAATTGAAACATTCCATGGAAGATAGGTGCATAATTGATAGTGATGACCTTCACAGCAAAGTAGAGACATGTTTCAAGCTAAGCAACTGGTCTATAGTTATTGATGATATGTTATTGAATTATTTATCACAGTCTGAATGGAGGAAATTATATTTGCTGTTGAAAACTACAGCAATACAGAAACAATGGAAATTCTTAGAGGAGAACTGCTAGGTTTCATCACAGAGAGGATGTTGAAGCAATATGCATTGTATATAATTTCAGATGTGGGGGGAGGCTACCAATTAGGCAAATTATTAAGCCTAGTAATTTAAAAAGAGAATGTTAGGGATAGAAGAGAAAATAGGTGCATTAGCAAACCCTTACAACAGATGGCAAAGTGTCCTCAGATCCTCTAGTGGTAAAAAAATCCGATATATATAAACTTTCAAAGAATATTTTATGTGATGATATCATCTAGAATGCACTGACTCTGAGGACTCAGAAAACTATCTAGGAGACATTCAACTAAATTATTTAGCACAGGATGACAGGAAAGAATTAAGGAAAGAAATTTTCCCATCTAAAAGTTAAAGCAACAATCCACTCTGTATCCACTGTTAAAGCTCAGGGTCCAGATGGTTGCCCAATAGAATTTTTAGCAAACATTTGGAGAGATAATAAGGCCTGTAACAGTAGATAATTACTCACTTCTATATGGCTCAGTGCCCCCCTCATCTACATTTGTTTCTGTAGC
>WBNO01016406.1:0-49641 GCA_013400575.1 Peucedramus taeniatus
CCCCCGCCGCGCTCCCGTTCCGTCGCGCCACGGGCGCTCCGCGGCGGCTCCGGGATGGCCGAGGGCTCCCCCCGTGGCTTTCCGCAGTTCTCCAGCTCCACAGCACAGCTCTCCGAAAGGACCTGTTGGAGCGAGCGTGGATCATGGAAACCCGAGAGCTCCTCCTGCACCCATTAATTTTCCAGCGATTTTAATAGCGAGCCCGGATCCCTCTGCTTGCTCGTCCTCCCGTGCTGTGAGCTTGGCAGACGCTTACATTGGTATTTCATCCCTTTTTTTAAATTCTTCAGGCTGTTGTGCATTTCTAGTAACTACTTTAGGGTTTTTGGGTTTTTTTGTTTGTTTTTTTTTTTTTTTTTTTTTTTTTTTTTTTTTTTTGTTAGCAGGAGCCTGGTGGAGTTCAGGTAGCTTTAAAAGTAGCACTGTGCTTTGTGTCTGCTTAACTAATTCCTGGTTTTTCTGCCTTTTCCTGGCCTGGGTTTAGACTGCTAAAATTCAGAATGATTTGTGTGAATAGCACATTATTTGTGTGAATAGCACGTGTGCTCAGATAGAAGTTACATCCCTGAAGAAACCTATTTATTTGGACTGAAAAGGGACAAAATAAGTTGTGTCAGCTCTATTTTGAACTAATTATCAAAGGCATCTCCAGCTGTGCATGGATTTTCAGTCTCCCACGCTGTCCAGAGGAATCTAAACCTCTGTGTGTTAAAGTGTAGCTTAAGGCTGACATAACACCTCATGTTTCTCTCTTAACTTGCCGATTTTAGTTGTGCTAAAAGGTGCTGCGTCAGTAAACAAGTGGGAAATGCCCAGCTTAATTCAATACAGCTGCATCTGTACTGGCCATTTTCCACTCCTAACTTGTAATTATTTTAAAAAATACAGTTTCAGAAAAGTAAATATTACTATGTAGGATTAACTGTAGAGTACAGTATTTTAAATTAAAATGGCATTTTATTTTAATACACTAATTTTATAGCATCTGTAAAGCTTCCTTCATCACATAAAGTGCCTTGGCAGCCTGGTGTCAGCCTGTGCTGGATCTCCAAGGACAGAAAACCACTTTTTAGGGTCTTTATTTTTCCCCTTCTGAGGTGAAGTTAGCAGTTTTTCACATGGGTATGCTCTTTACAAAAGGAGATTGTGCTTTTTCCCCCCAAAGTATCTCATCCTCATCCCTCCCACCTTCTGCTTCTGGTGAAGACACATGGTCTCAGCATGAATTTGTTTGAGATGCTGCAACGTAATCACTCATCCAAAAAATAGCACTAATTTGCTCAAGTTTGGGGAAACTCTGGCTGATTCAGGCTGGTTTTGTGAGCTGTGTGGGAAAGGGGGATGCTCTCCCCCTGGCCCCAGCCTGGATTGCTGGGGAAGCCCTCTGCTCAGGCTCCTGGCACGTGTGGGTCTCGGGGCTGGGAGCATCGTGTTGGAATTGGCAGGCGGATCATTTACGTTTCCAGTATTTATGAATCGTTTTCTGTCCAGATTGCTGTTCTGGACTTCTCCAGTGCTGGAAAGCTTTTATGGCTGTTGGAGCTGGAGCAGAAAACAGCCCAGTAATAGCTGTCACTTCAGCCTGGGGTGTCCTTTTGGGACCATGCTACTTTTTTCCATCCCCGCTGGGGTCTTTTCTTTTTTTTGGTTAAATAAAAGAATTCTGATCATTCTCTCTGTGCACGGGGCAGGTGCAGTCAGGGAATGGGGCAGAACAACGCTCTGAGCTCTGCTGAGCATGTTTTGGATCGTGTCAGTGCGGTGGGGTTTGGCACCTGGGCCACTTTTTGGCAAAGCACGGATCAGTGCCTCACCAACTTGTTCCCCATCTGGATGAGTGGGGTTTTTTTGTGTCCCATCTGCCTCTTGGTGAGGGTGACGATGTCACCCTGCAGAAAACTCTCCAAGCTGCTCCCAAAGCTTCAGGTCGTGTTTTTCCAGCACCTTTTTCTAAGGATGCTTCTCATTTTGTTTTGGAATGATGCTCTGGTCCTAGATGTGCCTTTCTGTAGGATTATCCCAGTGCTGCAGGGATGTGTGGCACCATAAAAACAAAATGTAGCAGTGACTGCTGAACAAGCTGGGTCATGTTCTGGAAGTCGTGTGGCTGGGTTAGCAGCACTGCTGGAACCTGAGCCGGCTCCTTTCAGCAGGCACTGCCGTGTACTCTTCCATAATCCTGTGTGGGATGTGTCCTGCAGGACATCCGTGACTGTTCCGGGAGCAGAGTTGAGACTTACTCCCTACTTTTGAGTCCTCTCTCCCTCAAAAGAAAACCTTTTAAGAAGCCCTCACATGTGTTAAACAAATCCTCTGCAGCTCTGCAATTTCCCTGCAGTTTTTCAGAGGGACTAAAATCCTCTCCAGTGGATCTGTTGGTGAAGGTGGTGTTTATCCACAGGTGTGCTGGGTTTCCAACAGGTGTTGAGGCAGTGCACCTTCCCAATTTTCTTTCTTTCTAGTCTTTATTTGGCTTTTTCTTTTAACCTTACCAGCTGATCTCCAATGCCAGAAGACCCTGCTTATCTGGCGGGAGAACCTGCAATAGAAGTAATGGAGATTTTTGGGATATTATGTGGTAAAATACTGGGGAGCAGAGCTGCCACCAGAGAGATGGTTTTGCAGTGGAAGAGGAGAGCATCTGGGCTCTCATCCCTGTGTTGTCCCCATGGAGCAGTGAGCAGGCAGGAGGAGAGCCCTGTCGTGCTCCACCAGCTGAATCCAGCCTTGTCCCCTCTTTATTCCTTCTGTGTCAGTACTGCCACTCCTCTGCTTTCCTCAGTACCAGAGGGAAAGGGATGTGCTCCACTTGCCCTTGTCTGTCCCACCAGCTTATGTGGGGCAGATGGATGGGGAAACCCTCTGATGAAGCTGTTAAGGTAGAATTGTGTAAATCTAGCGTTGTTACTGAGATGTAACATAGCTTTTTTAAATGTTTCCTTTGCTTTACCAGCTGAGGATCCTCTGTGTGTGTGTGTGTGTCTGCCTGATGCATCCTACCTGTGGCACGGTGCTGGTGAGCTGGGAGGTGGCACAGGTGGGAAGATCCACTGGTGTATTCCCATGCAGTGCCCTTTTCCTGCAAAAAAACATCTAAAAACTAAAAATCTTGGGGAAAAAAAACCCAATAGTTTTCATCCTCCCCTAGACAGAATGAAGTGTGCTCCTTTTAAGGAGTTGAAAGGGAGTTTAGGTAGAAATGCTGCTGGGGAAAGGGAATTCAGTTTTTGTCTTGGTCTGCTCAGGTGGAGCTAAGATCTCCTACATGCATCCTGTTAATGCTTTTAACAAATGAAAGTACCTGAGTTTTGTGGCTTACTTTCAGTCTCTGCTGTATTTTGAGGTCTTTTCAACCCTCAAATTAAGTTTATAGATGTTGCAGTTTGAATTGGGGCTCTCTAAATCTACACTTCAAAGTCCATGAGGGGATGCCAGAGATGTGTGCTGCATTTCTGAGATGATGCATAAGCATAATATTGTTTGTAATGTGGAGGGAAAACTCCTAGTACAAGTCTTTGATGTTGTGTGCTTATTCTCAAAATACCTTTCCCTTAGCTGGGCTTTGCCATCATTAAGGAAAAATCAGTTGTTACTGAGTGGAAGTGGGTGGAATTGCCCCTTTGAGCAGCATGCTTTGGCTAAATCAGTTCAAAATTACATGTCTAGTCCTGGGTTTCATCTCATTGTTCCTTCCTCAGCTTTTTGGTGGGCTGTAGGAGGGGAAGGACTTGCTGCGTGACAGATCTCTCCAGCTTTTGAGCAGAGGAGATTGGTGGGACTGAAGATTAGCAGGACTTCAGTGGGGAAATGAATGCACTTTGGGACCATTCAGCATCATACCTCCTTCTGCAGGATGCAGACCAGTCACTGTTGTGGTGCTGGTTTGCTTTCCCCTCTCTCTGGAGTTTGGGTGGTGGTGGATGCAGAGTTACCATCACTAGTCTCTTTCTAGGTACAGCAGAGCTTTGAGATAATCTCTCTGCTAGGATTAATAAAGCCTGTGAATTAGCAACCTTCATTAAGGGCTGGTTTGCTGTGAGACACTCTTACTCAGTGGGTTGCAGACCCTTGGTGTGAGTTAGTGTGGTGTTATCTGGGAAGATTGACTGGTGCTATTGACTATTACCTATGTATTGACTATATGTATGTATACACACACCCATATATAATACAGAATTTCACAGCTGAAGCAGCTCCAGTGCTAGGATAAAAGCAGAGTTCAAGCTCAGTTGGTGAAGGTGAGGGGGATTCAGAGGGAAGATGAACATACATGAGCTTTGATTGTTTTCTTTACAGAAGTTTTAATATCAACCATACAGCAGGCTAGATTTTTGGAAGGTTGTACACTTGGCCTGCAAGAATTGGGAGCTTCAAAAACTGATCTTCACTCTGCTGGTGCGTGTGTGGTGATGGACCCTTGGTGCTGTCATGATTCCCATGGCCTCACAGGCCAAGAATTGTGGTTGCTTCATGGGGAAAAGTCTTTTCAGACAGCCTAAGGTGGCATTTTAATCCTCACAAGGGCACGTGAGTCTTCCAGCCGTTTTCTGTCCTCAAACAGCCTCTGCTTTAGGGGCTGGTGAGTCCATCTGAAGGGGTGAGTGTGGGGTGTTGCTCTGGGAAATGAGACCCAAGGCTGGGACACTGAACAGCTACCACACCACTTACACACCACGTGGATCTACACACAACATTGAAAGGATGAGGGGAGAACCAGCCTGGGAGGTCAAAGCGAGCGGCAGGACTGGCTGAGGGAGCAGTGCTCAGAGCAGAAGGGTATCCAAGTAGGTGAGTAGGTTGTAAATAACTGCTACCAAAGCTTTGCCCAGACTTTACTCATGCACTCAGCCATTGTCATGCAAAATCCTGGCCAGCTCTGCTCATGGGTGGGTGGTGTGAGGCCAGATTTACTCAGTTTAGTCCCAGCCTTATTAGCATAAAACTATGTTTCTGCAAAGCAAAATGTAGTCTGTGCATGAGAGAAGTAGCTCCATGTTAACCTTCCTGGCTCTTCATTTATCAGCAGAGACCAGTTGAAAAGACAACCAGTGCAGGCACCGTTAGAGAAGTGAGCTCCTGGAGTATGTTCCTCTGCTTGCTTAGTGTGTGCTGGGGGTCAGACTTATTTAGGGTTTGTAACTTGCAGTTAAGATGCAGTTGATGAGCTTTCCCCTTTGAGCTAGGAGTCCTCCTCTGCTTTTTGTCTGTGACCCGTGCCAGGTGATTTGGGGACCTCTTGAGAGGTTAAACTTGAAGAGTAACTTCAAAAATAAATTAAGTCATCTTCCTTGTTGTCCTACCTTCTCCAAGTGAAAGGAGGACCTATAGGGAGAGTTTAAATTGGATAATAGAAAGAAATTTTTTCCTGTTGAGGGTGGTGAGGCCCTGGCACAGGGTACCCAGAGCAGCTGTGGCTGCCCCTGGATCCCTGGCAGTGTCCAAGGCCAGACTGGACAGGTCTTGGAGCAACCTGGGACAGTGGAAGGTGTCCCTGCCCATGGCAAGGAGTGGAATGAGATGATCTTTTAGGTCCCTTCCAAAACAAAATTTTCCAAATCTTTTCTATGTTTTATGTCATGGAGAGGAAAATTTGCACCTTTGTCCTGCTAATTCCTGTTTCCATATTTGATGTGAGATATCAATTAATGATCTTTGGGTTATTTGGTTAATGACAGATTTAGACTGTGCAGAGCTGTCCTGACTTGGTAGATGGGGATTGGATCACTTGGCTGTTACCATTATTCTGGGGGAGCGTCATTCCCTCTCATTTATCCATGTGCTTGCCTTAGTGATGAGTGTGTCTTAACTGCACTGAACTGAAAAGGCCTTGCTTTGGAGAGATCCTGAAGGAGAAGAGGGCGGTTTCTCTCTTTTCTGGCCTTCCAACATCTTAACAGGCTGCCCGTGCTTTTGATAAGCAGCAGATAACATCTCAAGGATGGCAATAATTATCAATGGACAGAAAACAGCACTGGAATTTGCTTGCAGTACAGAGTACTGGGGTGAGTAGTTCAATCCAACAGAGCCAGGAATTCATGGCTCCTCTTGGAGTGGGACAGTGGCAGAATGACCTGTCAGATTTGAAGTGAAATCAAGTTGCTGAAAAGCAACTTGAGGTTGGGCAGGAACATGAAAAAAAATACAGGGGAGTAAGTAAGGGAGCTGCTGATATGTGCTCCCTGGCAGGCAGGAATCCAACTTCTGAGTGGGGCCAGGGTGCTGGCAGGACCACAGGTGTGGCATGTGGTACCCAAAATACTCCTAGTATAGTAGACCCATGTCTTTCCCTAAAGTTACACATGAAATGTGTTTAATACACAAGTATTAAATGCTTTGGGGCTTTGTAAGTGACTTCAAGCTCTGATTCTGCATCCTGCTTTTTTCCCATGTTTTAAAGCATCTCTCACAGCTGTCATCATACCTGGACTGTCCAAGAGGGTTTTTTTTTTCTGTTGTCAGTATAAACAGTGTGTAGGAAACACATCCTTCCTTCCCCAGTCTGTTGTGTTCAAACACTGCATTCACAAGCATTCAGGGTCTGTGTGTTAGCAACATCCTTTAGGTGAGACTGAAGAAATCCTTAACTTCCAAGTTACTACAACAGAAAGGCCGTGCTCTTTGTGGTGAGATACAGTTGCATGTTTTATGCTGAAAGCTAGATCTTTAATTCCACTTTCCCATCACAAGCTGTCAGCACCTGAATAGACAGAAACTCTTCCTGCCTGCCGGTGGTGATCTCCACGTCACCCGTGGCACGAGACGGGAGCGCCAGCTCAATTCCCCGTGCTAACCAGTCTGGTTTTCCCCAGGTTTTGTAGTGCTTCCCGAGCATGAGTTCAGCATGAAGCGGCGATTGGATGAGCAGGAGTCACCCGTGTATGCGTCGCAGCAGAGACGTATCACCAGCAGCACCGAGGCTTTCCCGCACCAGCACCGCGTGCTCGCCCCGGCCCCGCCGGTCTATGAGGCGGTTTCCGAGACCATGCAGTCAGCCACGGGCATCCAGTACTCTGTAACTCCCAGCTACCAGGTGTGTGTGCTCAGCTCTTAGCTCCCTGGACAGCCAGCACCGTGTCGTGGCACCGTAGAGTTCCGTATTTGACACGAGGTTTTGTTTTGGCAACCGGGGTTTCCTTTAAAAAATGGACACTGTACATCTCGTTGTCAATGCTTGCGTTATTGGTTTCAGTCATGAACCAACATGGTGTGACTTGGCTTTCTTGAACACGATTCTTTTAATGATTCTCTCAGATTCTGGTCTCTGGATCACAGAGTCAGATTTGTGGAGGGTTTTTCCTCCGTTTTTTTGTTGTTCAGCAGGAGGAGGTTTGCTGTTGTAAAAGACGTGTGGTATCTTGGGTGATCTTAAGTTTAACAGACTAGATCAGCATTTAGATTGAAGACTTTCAGTAAAATTGAAATGTTTCGTAGAACATTACCCCAGAGTCATTAGGTGGCACTCTTCCCTCTCTTGCCTCCTTTACAAGGAGCTAGCAGTTGGGAACAAGGGAAAAAAAAATCTTTTTAAGAGTACGCTGGAGATAGCTGTCAGTAAAAGAGCAGGGAAAGGCTATTTGTGGGATATTTGTCTTTGCCACATTTCTGGCATGTTTAATCTTCCACACTTGTGTTGCTGGTGAGCTGCTCTCCCTGTCTAGTGCCTGATTTTACACACAGCTTCATCCTTGCTTCTGCAGAAAGGATATTCACACTGATAGTGGCAGCTATAGAGCTGAAGAGCTGCAGGCAAACCCTTGCAGGGGCTGGAAGAGGGTGTGTTGATGCTGGCAGTCCTTCCTAAAAAGAACTTAGGTGGACCAGCAGGCAAACCTTATTTTGTTCATGAGGATTAAATTAAGTATGTCTCATCTAAAAGAGGCTTGAATGGAAAACTGGGCTTGTGAAAATGATTTTCCAAATTGAAACTTTCCTGGTTTACAGTATGAAGAAGTCCCAAAAATGAATGTGTTCTGTTCTTTCCCTGGTTTTCTAGGGGAAATACAAGCTGGGTTTTTCCCTGAGCCTGCTGGTGCCAGAGAGCCACAATTTGACTTCCAGTACCCAAACTGAATTATCAAGAACGTAGATTCAGTCATTCAGATTATTACTTGTGACGTGTAGGGAAAGGAGAGAACCTTGACTCTTGCCAGATTAAGAATTCCATTTTACCCTCCTTCTCCAGGTCTTCATGTCAGAGGACATACTGGACAGCCAGTGCGCGTGCAGGCTGGGGTCAGCCTGTGTTTGGCACGTGTTTGCAAGGAGGGCTTTACAGTATTTGGAGGATGGGAGGAGAGTTGTCTGGGGTTGGTTGAGTAAAGTTGTTAGCAGTCATGGTTAAAGCTCAAACCAGCTGCCTTCTGCTTCCTTGATGGTATTGCTGTGTCTGGGGAGCCTGGGAGGCTCTGTGCTGTCTGCCACGAGGCCGTGCCTGACGTGCTGTTTGCCTTGGCAGGTGTCGGCCGTGCCACAGAGCTCAGGCAGCCACGGGCCGGCCATCGCCGCCGTGCACAGCGGCCACCACCACCCCACACCCGTGCAGCCCCACGGCAGCCAGGTGGTGCAGAGCCACACGCACCCCACGCCCCCGGCCGTGCCCGTGCAGGGCCAGCAGCAGTTCCAGAGGCTCAAGGTAATGTCAGCAGCTGCCTGATACCAGCCATCCTCTCCCAAAATTCCTTCTGCGGCCAGGTCTTTCCCTTCCCTTCCCTTCCCTTCCCTTCTTTAATGCTTCTCATGTTTGGGAGTCTATTGAATGCAGAAATAGACTTCTCTTTCTGCTAAGCCCTGTTGTTTCACATAACCATAATAAAAAGAAATTGGACTCACCAGGAGGAGATTTGTGGCATGTAGGGAAAGGAAGAATGTATTGCTTAGAGTATTTGGATGAATGGGTTAAATTACCAAAACATTTGGTGCTTTTCTGAACACATGGCATATGTGGGTGGTTGTGTGGGAGTAATTTGGGAGTAAGGAAGGCTCTATTCTCAGATTATGTGCTGTGAAACCCTTAAACAAAGAGAAAAGTCCACCAAAAATAACCCCTCTAAGTTGCTACATTTGGAGAAGGTACATACATACAAATTGATGCCTGTTTCAGCTTCTTCCAAATACGGTGTGAGTCTTTTCAAGTTTCAGTGGAAACCACTGCCCTTTCCTTTTTCTGAATGTGGGGAACTTCATTTCTACAAACCTCTGAAAACTGGTTTCAAAAAGAATGTTTCTTCCTCACAGTGAAATCCATACAAAATCCTTGGCTGGTGCAAGGTTGGGGCTATACATGAGTCTTTCTTCCATTGCTGTCATGTAATTTCAGATGAAAGAGAGGTCCCGTGTGCAGCTCTTGCAGCTGCTGAATGCATGGCCAGGCTGCTGGAGTCACAGGGACGCAGAGCTCTCACTTCAGGCCGTGGCTGTTCTTCCAGTACCTCTGAAAATTGCCTGTTGGTACACAAATCATGAACCTCTTGGTGTTCGAGGTGTAAAACAATTTGCTGCCCACAGCTGTAATTTTCAAAGCCCTTCTGTGTTGAACTGAAATGTCTGGCTTTTTGAGAGAAGTGCAAGTGTGTACCTGGCAGACATCTACTACACTGAATATGTCATTTCCACTTTCTGCTTATTCTTAGACTTCCATAATAATTTCCACATACGAATGCAGGAAAAATACTCAGTCTAGTTCTGTTTATCTTAGCAGTCACTTCAGTGATGGTAGATTTGGAGTGTGTTGGGTTTTTTTTTTTTTTCATTCTGAGTAATTCTGCTGATCCGTGTTACTTTTTTTTTCCCTTTTTGTCTTTTTTTTTTTTTGGTACAGTTTTATCTTGTGGTCCAGGAGTGGGAAGTGAGTACCTGTTATTCAGACAGTGCTGGTAGTACACTAACCAGGCTCATGAGCTTTTTCCTCCTTACTTCCCTGCTCAGGATCAGGGCTAACAGCTGTGTTTTCAAATAATGAGTGTTTTACAGAACAATGGGAGGTGAAATCAAATCTTCTGTGCTAATATGACGTGTCTGGTCTGTCTCCAGGTGGAGGATGCATTGTCTTACCTTGACCAGGTGAAGCTACAGTTTGGTAGTCAGCCACAGGTCTACAATGACTTCTTGGATATTATGAAGGAATTTAAATCTCAAAGGTAACAAGCTGCGTTTTGCTTCTTCCTTCCAGGTTAGAAAGAGTGTGTGTGGATGTGGGAACACAGGGCAGGAGCTGAGTTCTGTCCTTTGTATACAGAATAACACACCTGAACAATGATGTAAAAGCAGTTGTGTGCTTTATTTTCTGAAAATGAAATGCATCCCTTCATTTATACTAAATCTGCTTAGAGTGGGAGTTCACAAGTTCAGCCTTGACAACTGATTCATCTGGATGTCTGGTTGTCTGCCCATTAATAATGGTCAGACTTGGGATTGGATCTCATGGATATAAAACGCTGTCTGGGCTAGTAAAATAATGCTAATGTCACTCTTGAGTTCAGCAATCTGTTTATAGGACTCAGATTTGCATTGTTTCATAGGTTAGAGGTGATAAGGGAAAAAAATATACTGGAAGATTGCTGTGTGGAGAACCTTGTCCCACTGCAAGGTCCCAGAGGACGGTGACATTGTGATCTTATTCCTTCCTCAGCATCGACACTCCAGGGGTGATCAGCCGTGTGTCACAGCTCTTCAAGGGCCACCCAGACTTGATCATGGGTTTCAACACTTTCCTGCCACCTGGCTACAAGATTGAGGTGCAGACCAATGACATGGTGAACGTGACCACGCCGGGGCAGGTTCACCAGATCCCCACCCACGGGCTGCAGCCCCAGCCGCAGCCGCAGCCGCCGCATCCGTCGCAGCCTTCGGCGCAGTCGACCCCGACACCAGCACAGCCAGCGCCACAGCCCACACCTGCCAAAATCAGCAAGGTGAGAGGTTTTGGGTGACCTGCACTAAGAGCATGGGGATCCTGCTGCTTCCAACTGAAGCTGGTGTGGAACTAGAGAGTGAAAAATTAACTTCCACGCTGCTTTTCCATAGTGTTTGTGAACCTTCATGTGCTCCCCTTCTGCTGCTGGATTAATTTCTCATTTTCAAACTTGAAGATACAGTCATAGTTAATTTGACAGCAATTCAAATAAGCTTTCCAAAACATTAAGGGTTTTGAAAAGCCTTGTTGCTGGCATTGGGGAACTGAAAGACAGTCAGAGGATCTCGTAAATGGCACACACATTATTCAAGAAGTGATCCAGCAACCCTAGGGAAAAAGTTCCTAGTTAAAGCACTGGGCACACACTATCTGCCTACTTTTGTGTATATTGTCTTAGACCTAAAGTCCCAATAAATTGCCCATAAAACAGAGGTTGTGATTAAGATGTTCTCTTTGGGGTGAAAGTGTGTGTGTCGTTTCAAATGCTTGAGGCAATTAAGCTTTTAGAAAACCTTCATTTGTTATTTGGTGGCTTCTGCATTGCTTGAAGTCTTGTTTTTGGATTGAATGGTTTTTGTAGAGGGATCTGGTTCAGCTGTCAGCTGGAAGGGTTCAGGACTTATTGGCAACATCTAAAGGGCAAGAGTTTAGCAAGATGACCATGATGATGCTTGTAGGTATTGGTGTGCGTGCCCAAAACAGAGACCTTTTAGTAAGAAAGGAGATTTGACTCTGATTTAGATACAATCCAGATGCTACTGTCCAAAATATGTATTTTATGTGAAACAGAGCAGGATGATATACGTTCAAAGAGATTACTCCAGATAAAATTCTGTGTATTTTAGCCTCAAAGTGCAGAAATATTTCAGACCCTTAGGGAGGGAGTCTCCAAAGTTTCAAGGGTTAATCCCTAAACTGTTAGATAACAATTGCCTGTAAAAGGTAAAGGAAAAGGTAACATGCAGTTAAAAAGCAGCAGGATTTAAAGTGCAGCAGTTAGCTGATCTCTGGACAAACATTGTTGGGACATGCAACTTCCTGCTCAGAAATGGCAAACAAAAACATGCTGAAAGATTTGCTAAAAGATTTGCCAAATTGGTCACTGCAGATCATTCCACAACGAACTTGCCTGTGCTAGATTTCAAGGATTTTTTCTGAAGAAGTACATACTCTCAGTAATGATGTAGCAGTCTCCTTCGTAACACCATGGGATAAGTGGTTTTCTCCTTGTCAAACCTGCAAAGTCTTGAACTCTCCTTGCTGAAACTTTAAAATGAACCTGAGAGACAGGCTAGACAATGGGGTAAGATGTCCCTACCAGGCAGGTAAAGCTTAGCTGAGGAAGGCAGGACCTTGTAACAGGATATTTATGGCCATCCTAAGACAGTTATTTATGTTATCAGTCCTGAAAACTCTGTGTAATACAGGTTTTGAAATGTAAAATGTGAGAGGAATAAGTACTTCCATTTCCATTTAAAATTGCCACCTCAAAACTAAATTTTCACCTGGCTGTTTGACGTCCATTGAGAGTATTCAAAATAATTACTCACTGCCTGCTTTTTGTCTCAAGAAACTCATGTTTTCCCTTGCTATCGCCTTCATACATCCCACAATTGTTCACCAGTGCCAAAGTGACTTGCAGTGTTGGAGCCATCCGTACCTATGCATTTTGGCTCTGTTAAGTTTTTGAGGTAGTTTGTCTCTTCTTAGGTTTCAATCCTAAGCAATTAGCAAAGGAAAAACATCTTAATAACAACTGCTATCTATCCCTAAGTGGATTAAAAGTGCCTTCATCCCGACAATGAGGGGATCTGCTGCTTCCTAACACAGCCTGTGTTCTCCTCAGCCATCACAGTTGCAGGCTCATACCCCTGCCAGCCAGCAGACCCCCCCGATCCCGCCATATGCGTCGCCGCGCTCGCCACCGGTCCAGCCCCACACACCTGTGACAATCTCTCTGGGCACCACACCATCCCTGCAGAACAATCAGCCTGTGGAGTTTAACCATGCCATCAACTATGTCAACAAGATCAAAAATCGGTTCCAGGGGCAGCCAGACATATACAAAGCCTTCCTGGAGATTCTCCATACGTATCAGGTGAGTGTTGGAAACATGAATTTGCGTCTACACGTGGTTATTTCTCTTGCTTTGCTTTGATGGGGGGGTGTCCAAAACTTGCATTTGGGTCTTCTGCTGTACTAGCAGTGGCCAGCAGATAATCATAGACTGGTCTGGATTGGAAGGGCCCTTAAAGATCATCTAGTCCAACCCTTTGCCGTGGGCAGGGGCACCTTCCACTAGGTCAGGTTGCTCCAAGCCCTGTCCAGCCTGGTCTTGAATTCTGCTTGAACAAAGCAGAAGTCTGACAAATTGAAAGGATTACATAGCAGTATGAAGTAATAGATTTCAATCCATCATCTTTGTTTGGAAGTGTCTGAAATGCTGGTTTAAAAACTGGATTTGGCATTTTTCTATGAGCGCGTGTCAGGATGAGGCAGTGTGGCTGTAGCTCTATGTTAAAAGCAAAGAAACCACTTCCTTGGTTAGTGTCTTGTTGTTCAGGGCCTGTTGGGCATTTAGGATGTATTTATAGTATATGTAAGTGTAGATATTTAGAGTATATAAGAGTCATACTATTAGTATAGAACGATGCTTTACATAAGAAGCTGAGACCTTTGCTGTTCCATTATTTCTATCACTGAAAGTTTGTTTGTTTTTTCTTTGTCACTTGAATAGTTTGTGCATCCTTTCTTCTGACACCTCTCCTCTTTCCTCTGGCAGAAAGAGCAGCGTAATGCCAAGGAGGCAGGGGGGAACTACACGCCAGCTCTGACAGAGCAGGAGGTCTATGCCCAGGTGGCTCGCCTCTTCAAGAACCAGGAGGATCTGCTCTCGGAATTTGGGCAGTTCCTGCCTGATGCCAACAGCTCTGTGGTGAGTACCCTTGGAGATAGGATGAAGTACCTAGTGCAGACTGTTCTGTATGAAGCCAGTGTTCAGAAAAATGTGCTTTTGCTGTAACTTTTCTGGGGTGTAGGAAGGAGGTCAGGGGGGTAGACTGTGTTTCCTGGCTACAACTTGTCTCTTAATGAATAACTTTTATTTTAAATGTGATTCCATTGCCTAAAAGGGTTGTTGTAAGTTAGTGCTGTAACTGCAGTAAAATCCATTGATCATCTAGAGCTAGGAGGAGCAGCAGACCCTTGTGGACAGCTGCACCCAGCTTTGGGGTCCCCAGCACAGGAAGGATGTTGATCTGTCAGAGCAAGTCCAGAGGAGGTCACCAAGATGATCAGAGGGATGAAGCACCTCTCCTGTGAGGAAAGGCTGAGAGAATTAGGATTGTTCTGCCTAGAAAAGAGAAGGCTCAGGGGTCACCTAATTGTGGCCTTCCAGTACCTGAAAAGAGCCTCAAGTAAAGATGGAGAGAGGCTCTTTACAAGGGCATGGAGTGACAGGACAATGGGGAATGGCTTCAAATTGAAAGAGAGTAGGTTTAGAGTAGATGTTAGGAAAAGATTCTTCCCCATGAGGGTGGTGAGACACTGCCACAGGCTACCCTGAGGAGCTGTGGCTGCCCCATCCCTGGAGGTGTTCAAGGGCAAGTGGAATGGAACTCTGAGCAACTTCAAAAATTGAAAGGTGTCCCTGACCATGGCATGGCATTGGAACTGAATAATCTTGAAGGTCCCTTCCAGCCCAAGCCATTGGTGACATTTTGTGTGGAACGTAGCCCTAATGGTCTCACGGGTTTGTCTCTGAACAAGCTGTTGAGTAAGACAACTGCAGAGAAAGTGGAGTCGGTCAGGAATGACCACGGGGGCACAGTGAAGAAGCCACAGCTCAACAACAAGCAGCAGAGACCCAACCAGAATGGCTGCCAGATCCGCCGGCACTCGGGCACTGGGGCAACCCCTCCAGTGAAGGTAAGAGCCTGTGCTGCTCCTTCAGAGCCCTCTTTGTCCCAGGAGCCTGGGGCAGAGCAGGATGTGCCTTCCAAGTCCTTGTGATTTTTGTGGCACGGGCTGCAGCTTGAGACCATAGAACGTGTTTGTGTTTAAACCTTTCAGAAGTCCTTGTTTCCACGCACAAGTCTGTCTCTGATCTTGGCAAACCGGTGGTGGTACCTGTTCCTGAGGGTGGGACATAGTTACTTTAATGGCTTGGGGAAACAGTTTTCATCACTTCATTAGAAAGATGTGGTTTTACTAGCAGTGTTTAATGAGCGGGAGTTATGGAGTGTGGAAACAAAAGTCTCAGTAATGCCACAGAATAAATTTCTCCAGTATTTGTAGCAAATGTTCTTAAGGCACAAAGGAAAAGACAAGCTGAAAAGGTGCGCCTGAAAGCTTTGTTGTAGTAAAACTTGGAGCAGATGCAGTAGAATCATGTTTGCTCATCTTTCCTGTGATAAAGCTTTTAATACAATGATAAATGATTATTCTCTCAGCAGAGTTTGCCCTTTTCAAATGACGCATGATTTGTGAGAGCAGTGAGGCTTTGTAGTGCAACAAAAATTGTCCTGTGGCCAGGTGGCCTTGTGTTTGTGCATGAAGGATTTGCCTGCTTTTTCTGAAGCCAGTATATCTTCCTTTGTCATGAAAGGCATTAGCGGGCATAAGTGTACCATTTGAGTCCCCTTCTGCCCTTTCTCCTCTTCTTCAAATTGAGGGCGCCAAAATAAAGCACGTTTTGGAGGCAACTTTCAGCCTTTCTGAAGATGGGGAAAATAAAGCATCTTGCAGTAGAATGTAAGAGAGAAAAAAATTGTCATTCTGAGGACGTGTAAGACTTGCAGTACTGGATGAGTGATAGGAAAATCATTTATTCTGGCAGTTTTCCAAACTAGTTATCAAAGTAAGACGTGCTATAGTGTGATTGAAACAATCAGCTAGTTACAGGAAAGGGTGAAACAATGTATTACAAATATTTGGAGTGGCATGCTACTTATTAACATTCAGTAAATTAACTTGTAGTGCATGTTTTAGTAGACTTTCCTCCAAAAAAGCCGCCTTTCCTTTAATGGGAAGCACTTGGTGGGGTCAGGGACCTGACACTCCTGTGTGATTGATAATCAAATTTTCCCGACTTGCTGAACACCCCTTTTATTTTTAATTGCCTTTCTTTTTTTGAAAACAGAAGAAACCAAAGCTGCTTGGTTTGAAAGACCAGTCTTTGGCAGAAGCCAGCAAACATGGTGTGGGGACAGAATCTCTCTTCTTTGAGAAGGTGAGGGGCAGGATGCAGATGTTGCATGTCCTTGATATATGTCCTTCCTGTGTATACATCTGGATTTTTTTTACAGTGAAGTGTGTGAGATTTACACCACCATGATAACATTTCTCAGCTTGACCTCCGATGTATCCTGCAACCTCTAAGTCGGGTACATTGAATTTTTTTAAAAGTTGGTGATATTTTATACATGTGTCTTTTCCCCAGAGCTCCTTCTCCAGCTTTTCACCTGCTGCTGCTGCAGTTTGGTTGAGGGAATGGGAATTTTTTCATGTAACCCACACTCCAAATTATTTTCCCCTTTATAAGATCCCTGTACAGCTGATGATGTGCGTGGCCTGTCTTGCTGTGTTGGCACAGCTTGTACCCATCTACAGCCAGCTGGCTGCCGTGGGGGAGCTAAGTTTACAAAGCACCTGATTCATATTTACATTGGGCTGATTTTTTTTTTAGTTTCCCCTCAGAGATTTATCTAATTAATTGCACAGTTGTTACCTGTTGCTAGTTTAGCTCACAGATCAAGTGAAGAAGATACGGGATGCTTCCAAGTGGTACCTTGGTGTCTTCTCTGAGATGTCCATGCAGAGCCTTATAGCTCAGAGGGGAGTATGGGATGGACTTAAAACCATCCTTTTAAGCAATATTCACGCACTGATGACAGTCTTGGTTGCTCCCTGCTGATCTGGTGAATTCTGCAGCGTAATGGGAACCAGCTAATGGTAACTGGGAACCAATTTATTGCTTGGAGGATGTGTAAGTGTTAACATGAGTAAACCTAGAAATCCCTGCTGTGGAATTATAACCATAATGATGAATAACTTAACAATGATAGATCTCAGTCTGATGTGTAGATCCAGCTGTTTTTGTGGGAAAGGTAATGGTGTTGGGATGAATAGTTTGGTTTCCTCATTCTGTGAAGATCGGGGTTACAGAAGGAGGATTGTCTGTGATAATCCAAGATGGAAGCAGGCAGAGGCTGGAGAGGTGTTACCCAGGGCATGGGTCTCATACCCCCCACTCCCTACTTGAAATACTCTCTGGAGTTTAAAAGCAGCCTGGGTGGGTATGTGGTGCTGAAGTTGTAACTGATGTTGTCCATGATTCCAGTGTTTTGTAATCTAGCTGTTACAGGGTTCTTTGAAGGATGTAGTTCTTCACTTGCAGCTCCTTTCCTAGAGTCATGCCCCAGTGCTGACACTGCAGGGGATCCAAGCAAGGGGATGGCTCCCAGCAGTACCAGTTTGTCTGGCCCTGTGTACAGGGCAAGTTCTCTCTGTTCAACTCAGATTTGTGTGCCTTGCTGGGAAACACAGTGTCAAATCCAGGTCTCCTGGACCTCTCCCTGCTGAGTCTCACCCTGACAGCTCCTGTTTTCCTCTTGTCTCCTCTGGGTCAGGTCCGCAAAGCTCTGCGTAGCACAGAGGCGTACGAGAACTTCCTGCGCTGCCTGGTGATTTTCAACCAGGAGGTGATCTCCCGGGCTGAGCTCGTGCAGCTGGTCTCTCCATTCCTGGGGTAAGTGCAGCTCCTTTCCTGGTCTGTTTCTCTTGTGGAGCCAGGAAAGAGACACCTTCATGGTCTTCTGCACTGCCCTTTCCTATTCCTTATTCCTGAGAGATTCCCAGCTGTGTCCTGACAGGCAGCATGCAGGAGCAGTACAGGTGTTGCTTGCTGTGTGTCTTCCCTTTCCAGGAGGGCAAACAAAATTATTAGCAGCCTGTTATTGCAGTTTCTTGCTTTGGAATAATGAGTTATGTCATCTGAGAAAAGATCAACTGTCTGATTACATAGGAAATGTCTCCCCAAAAAAGCAGAGTGTGATATAAACTCAACAAAGTTTTCAAAAAGCAGCTGAATTCTGTCACAAAGCCAAAAATGTTAAGGAACTCTGTACTTTAAATAGGAATTTATGACTTCCATGATTGTCAGTAGTGTGCAGAACAGCTCTACTAATTGGTTAAAACCAGGAGATATCTTCTCATCAACTTTGGGCAACAGGATTAGTGTTTTTTGCCTGGGCACTGAATTGCTGGTTCCAAGGGAGAAGGCAGTAGCAACATAAATTGGGTTCAGGACCCCATTACAATAGCTACTGTGCAGAGAAACTGCCCTAAGGAGCTTCCACTCACTCTGTAGATCCACTGGAATTAGTCAGGCATCAGCAGGATGCCTGACTTTAGGTAGAAAAGGTGCAATATTTGACAATAAAATTCTGTTATATTCCTATCTTTTCCCATTACTCCCTGTGCTTCTATCTGTAGGGAAAGATATAATACAGTGTTATTTTTTATTCTGGAGTTGGACATTATCATTTGCCATCCAATAAAAAAGCAATAATGAATGAATAACTAGTGATTCAACTAGTAACAGGTTCAGTTTGTCCTACTGCTGGAGCTTTGCATGAAGTAAGAGGACTTGAATAAATGCTGTATTTTAGATTAATAAATTTTTCAGGAAATTCTGCAAACAGGCAAACTTGGGCCTTGCAGTCAAAGACTTCTCCATGATTTATGTTGCTCTGTGAAGTCTGATTGAAGCAATTGCTTGGCACTGGAACATTGTGTGTAGTTACAGAATTTTGGTTTCTCTTGCTGCGTCTGGTTTAAGGTTCAGACCATTGGCAAACCATGAGGAATCTGGCCTGAGTTCAGTACCAGGGTAGTTTGGGGAGACCCAGATGTGACTGTGCCACGAATGCTGTCCCTGTAGGGAAAGCTTTGACAGCTGCTCCTTGCTGGTCACTAATCCTAAAGCACCTTAGTTGCACCAAGAGAGCAGTCCCCCACCTGATCAACAACAGGTGCTTGCTTCCCTTTTGGTCAGGCTCTGTGGGAGTGGGGTTGAGCAGAGAGGGTCTTCTCATGAGATTGATAATTTAGGGGGTTGTCTGTAGTAATCAGTTCTAGCTGCAGCATCGCAGCTTGGCACTGCTTGCCTTCTGTTTAGCTCATTTTTCACTTAATTCCTTTTATTTTAGGAAATTCCCAGAACTGTTCACTTGGTTTAAAAACTTTCTGGGATATAAGGAGTCTGTTCACATGGAGACCTATCCGAAGGAACGGGCTACTGAGGGGATTGCCATGGAGATTGACTATGCTTCCTGCAAGAGGCTGGGCTCCAGCTACCGAGCCTTGCCCAAGAGCTACCAGCAGCCCAAGTGCACGGGGCGGACGCCGCTGTGCAAAGAGGTAAGGCAGGGGCTGTGCCACACAGGAAGGCTCTTCCTAGCCTTTTTAAAGCATCAGAGCAAAAGCAAGCAGGATGGGGGATTTAGTTTGTATCCCTGTGTTGGAAAGGTTCCTGGGGATGTCAGGGCACGTTTGGTGGTGGTGAGCATGGAGCTGGGGCCAGGCCTGCTCAGCACTGATCCACACTGATGTGTGCTGCTGCTGCACCCAGGCATGTGTGGGCACACCATCCTGGCCCGGGATCGCCATGGTGCGCGTGGCAGCCCGAGGGGAGCTAAGGAATTCCTGGTGGCACTCCCGTGAACATCTGGATCATATCCAGAAGCTGTTGCACAGGGTGAGGCATCAGTCTAGGAATTGGGTTATGCTGGAAGCTGGCTGGGAGTCGTGGTAACCACGTGACTTTGGTGGTTGGCATCAGCTCTTCTTCAGCAGTGTTTGTGAAAGGTTTGTGTAGAGCACTGGGGGGCAGCTGGAGAAAAACCTACTGAGTAGTTATGGTGGTTAATTACTGACATACCTAATGCTCCTACGTCTTATTTATGATGTGTTGCATGGTATGACCCGTGAAAGGAACATTAAGATTGCAAACTCAAGTAGGAGATGACAGAACTGGTTTTCTGTGTGGTCTTAATGTGATCTCAGAGGTCCTTTACAAGGTAGTATGTGATTCAGGATTATTGCTACCTTTTTACCTAAATTCTCACTTAGCCTGCTTTCAGAGTTGTCTCTAGGCCAACTTTAAAAGAAAATCATGTTTTCTGTAGACAGATTCTCCCACGTATTCCCTCAGATGCATCTTTCTCCCTGAAATGCTGAATTTTTAATCCATATCTTGACACGTCTCTCAAAAACTTTTTGTGTGATGCAGTTACAAACTTTTCTCCCTGTGAGAATCTAATGACTCAGTTGTTCAGGCTTTGGGTTTATGAAGACTGGACCTGGCTTTCAAGACTGCCTACCAAAATCATTGTTTCTTTGCCTTCAGCCTCTTTGAGGTTGTTGTTGGGTTTTTTGTTTATTTGCTTTTTAATGTTCTGCTCTTATATTGAAAGCTGCAGGTGCTGAGCTGCTTTTTTCAGGAAAGGTGATGCTGGGGTATGGTTTTATACTTCCAGTTAGTCTTATTTGGAGGCAACAACTCTGTCCTGTCTAACAGTCAGGTCTTCTGTGGTGACCATACAGTGTTGAGGGTGAATCACACAGGGGGAATCAGCTGGTTGCAGCTGACTAATCCAAAGTAGCAGAAGCAGCTCCTTTCACCTTTATTTTCCTCTTCTCCCGCAAGGTTTTTCCTCACAGCTCCAGCCTATGAATTTTTCAGGCTGCCTGGCTGTTTGGATTCTGGCTGTTTGAGGTTGCCCTGTGAGTGCTGGGCTTCAGAAGGGGCACACACTTTTTCCAGCTGGGAATTAGATTGTCCCATCAGAAGACTGCTCTTGAAGCTGGCCAGGTGTCATCCCCTTGAGCACTGACCACGACTCTTGTTCTTCCTCTGCCTCCCTCAAAGGTTCTGAATGACACCTGGGTTTCCT
The DNA here is from genome assembly GCA_013400575.1 of Peucedramus taeniatus. NCBI lineage: Eukaryota > Metazoa > Chordata > Aves > Passeriformes > Fringillidae > Peucedramus > Peucedramus taeniatus. The sequence goes on from WBNO01016406.1 coordinate 20,869, forward strand.
TCCCATCCTGGTCTGAAGATTCCACATTTGTGAGCTCCAAGAAGACACAGTATGAAGAGCACATCTACAGGTGTGAGGATGAGCGTTTTGAGGTAAATTGCTTTTCCTTGGTTCATGTCTTGGAGAGCTCTCTTCTGTGAACAGTTAATGAGTTTGATGTAATGATACTTTTAGTTCTGCATCTTTTTTTGTATCTGCCACCTGGTTTTTGGCATAAAAGCTTGTTTTTTTTTCACGCAAGAAGCAGTGGCTGCATAACCACTAAGCTGCCACCCCTGCCCCTCACCTTTTGTGCAGAGCTCTTCATTCACCCCACTCCGCATGAAATTGTTGAATGACCAGCATGGAATTGTTGCATTTTTTCTGTTCTTTCTGCCCATGTAATGCATGAGAACATGCATTCCACTGTAATCATCTGCAAAGCAATATGTTCAGGATTTTAAATGACTGACATTTTGACTGGAAATAGAAGTTAGCTGGGCAATTACCTGAATCTGCACAGATTTGGCACGTCCTTTTGTAGAGTAACTATCAATTGTGTTCTATTCCCAGCTGGAAGATGTAATTTCTGAACAGTATCATTCTGGTAGCCTTTAAATTCTTCCACAGTATTATTTAGGTAGCAGATGAAATGTAATTGGATTATTTTAGAGCAGCTGAACACCAAAGTGCTCGAGTACACCTTGTTAAACAGGCGCAGCTTCTTGTTTTGTGTCACTTGAATGTTTGCCTCCGTGAAGTATCATGTTGTGTCTATTCAAATGCTATGGCTAATGCACTGTTCTCTCAGCTGGATGTTGTCTTGGAGACCAACCTGGCAACCATCCGCGTTCTCGAGGCAATCCAGAAGAAGCTGTCACGCTTGTCTGCAGAGGAGCAGGCCAAATTCCGGCTGGACAACACCCTGGGGGGCACCTCGGAGGTGATCCACCGCAAGGCTCTCCAGAGGATATATGCTGACAAAGCAGCTGACATCATCGATGGGCTTCGCAAGAACCCCTCTGTGGCTGTTCCCATCGTACTGAAAAGGTACTGACTGCCCCAGGGCCCCTTTCAAAGGGTAATGCACTGTATGCCCTCCAAATTTATGGAAAAGTGGCTCATTTCTGCCTCCACAAGGCTGTAAATTTGCCCCAAAAGGTTGTGGCTGCCCCACCCATGGAAGTGTTCAAGGCCAAGTTGGGCAGGGCTTGAAGCAGCATGGTCCAGTGGAAAGTGTCCCTGCCTATAGCAGAGGGTGGAATAAGATGATCTGTAAGGTCCTTCCAAACCAAACAATTCCATGATTCTATTCTGTGAAACGAAAAAGTTCATTTATATTCTGGACAGTTGGTGTGTTCCATAATAATCACCTAGAGGGAATTGTCCTCCTGAAACAAAATCCTTTCAGCTCAGCTGGAAGGATATAGAGCTTTTGTTGTCTCCTCTTAAAATTTTCTTCCCTGGTGTCAGCACTGTGTGTAAGAGAAGGGAACTGTTGTCCAAGGGCTATCTGTGATCCCTTTCCAAATCCAATGGATCTGTGTGCCCAGATCATGGTGTCTCTGCTATCCCCAGATTCCCTGAGGAATGTTTCTGTTGTCAGCCTCCTCTTCCTCAGTTAAAGGGGAGTGGATGCTGCAACTCCTCGGGGAAGGTCGAGGAGATGTATAAGAAGCACATGCTCTTTTATCTCTGTGGGATTCCTGGTCCTGTGTGTTGGGAATTCTGGAGCTGGGTGGAGCAGCCTTCCCAGGATACCTGCAAGGTCCCAGTTTCCCTACCCTTCTTCAGCTGAATCAGGTGCTTTTCTTGGGATGCTGAGTCAAGGTTCATGAGTGCATTCCCAGGATACTTAGGTGTCCATGCTTTGTTCAGTTGTCCAAACTAAGCTGCCCCTGTTCCACAGGTGGAGCTTTCTGGGGATTTCTGAGAGATCAGGGCTGGCTTTTTTGCCTTCGCTGTCCCTTTATTCCCTCCCCTGGGGCTGTTTTGTTCCTGTGTGGTTTTACCTAAATGTGAAAGAAACCCAGAGTGGCTTCTCCAGAAGAGTGTGTCCAGGGGGCACCTCCTGGAAAGCTCCTTTCTGTGAGATATCTTTGATCCGTACCCATTTCATTGGGAGTGCTGTTGTTGTCAACACTTACCAAGAACCACGGGCTGAGGTTTTTCTTATATGCTCACATCTTAGCTCACCTTTGTTTTCTTGATCCAAGGTTAAAGATGAAGGAGGAAGAGTGGCGAGAAGCCCAGAGAGGATTTAATAAAGTCTGGCGAGAGCAGAATGAGAAGTATTACCTGAAATCCTTGGACCACCAGGGCATCAACTTCAAGCAGAATGATACCAAGGTCCTAAGGTCAAAGAGTCTCCTCAATGAGATTGAAAGCATCTATGATGAGGTGAGATGGTCACCAATATTTTCCTTCCCTTGAGCTTATGTACTTTACTAGTGCAGTTTCAGTTCCTCTTCCTCACAGCTTGATGAGAGAGGAAATCTCTTTCTAGCAGGCTCTTGCGTAGTGGAGAGGGATTGTTCAGGCTGATTTTTTATGCTGTTTCTCCTTTGTAGAGGCAAGAACAGGCTTCAGAAGACAATGCTGGAGTTCCCACAGGCCCACACCTCTCACTAGCCTATGAAGACAAGCAGATCCTGGAAGATGCTGCCTCTCTCATCATCCACCACGTGAAGCGGCAGACAGGAATCCAGAAAGAGGACAAGTACAAAATCAAGCAGATCATGTATCACTTCATTCCAGACCTGCTGTTTGCTCAGCGAGGTGAGCTCTCAGATGTGGAGGAGGAAGAAGAAGAGGAGATGGATGTGGACGAAGCTACTGGGGCTGCAAAAAAGCACAACGGTGTTGGGGGTAGTCCTCCCAAAACCAAGCTGATGTTCAACAACACGACAGCCCAGAAGCTGCGGGGCATGGATGAGGTCTACAACCTCTTCTACGTGAACAGCAACTGGTACATCTTCATGAGGCTGCACCAGATCCTGTGCTTGCGGCTGCTGCGGATCTGCACCCAGGCCGAGCGGCAGATCGAGGAGGAGACGCGGGAACGGGAGTGGGAGAGGGAAGTGCTGGGCATAAAGCGAGACAAGAGTGACAGTCCTGCCATCCAGCTGCGACTGAAGGAGCCCAGTGAGTGACTTCTGGTGGGAGGCTGGGGGGAAAAAGGTGCTTGTTTGTAGTGCGGTGACAGGGTGTTTGGTGTCTTTCGACACATGACAGCAGGGACCCTTTAAGACGGGCTCTCTTGTATTATCCCTGGGGAGATGGGCAGATGTGAAGAACATAGGACTTGCACTAGCAGAAGGATAATACGCAGCAGTTATTTCATAAGAGCTTTCATTGTACTCTTTCATATCCTCAAGTTGCTTAAGTAAAAGCTTTCAGAAATAAAAAGCTCATGGAGGAGGCTAGAGCTAGAAAGCAAGAGATTATGAAAGTACCTGTTGCCTTAAAAGGACTTACTTATGTCCACAAAGGACAAGTTTAACTAACTCTTCAGCTTATGTGGGTCACCTGAGGACCAAAACTCACAGCAGCCCTTCCTGGGGGTGGTGTGCCCATCTCTCCCCTTCTCTCCTGGTGCAGTGGACATCGATGTTGAGGATTACTACCCGGCCTTCCTGGACATGGTGCGCAACCTCCTGGACGGGAACATGGACTCGTCACAGTACGAGGACTCCCTGCGCGAGATGTTCACCATCCACGCTTACATCGCCTTCACCATGGACAAGCTGATCCAGAGCATCGTCCGACAGGTGGCTGCCAGCAAGGCCTGGGGGCTGGGTGGGGCGGGGCACAGAAAGCAGGCAGGTTGTTTGCTGCGGTGAGAACCCAGACTCACATTGGAGGCCCTGTTGTATGCCCACATGTGGAATTTCAGGGGTAAGAAGGTAAATTCAGGGTGTTTCTTCACCCAGCTCTCTAACCTTCATAGTAGAGAAATGATAGAAAGTGATTTCTGATCTATTTCAATTATTGAGAATATCCTCTACAAAGTTCTCCTTGTTTTCCAGATGTTTTAGGATGTAAGTGTTCAAAGCATGTCCAGAGCTAATCTTGCTTTAGCTTTGAAAAAAAAAAAAAAGAAATGACATCTAAATAGTTTCTTTCCTTTCCATCAGTGCTGTAGGAGTGCACACTTATTCTAAAAACCTTTTGTCTCTTTTATCTGGCTGCTGGAGTAGCTCATTTTGGTGTTAAACTCCAGTCCTTTTATTGGGTTGAATGTGTGAGCAAAGGAAAAATTCTTGTGCTTTTTTGTAGCATAAAGAATGAAAACAGACGCAAGGGGCTGGAAGTGGAATAGCTTGAAAGGCCTTCCCTCTTTCAGAAGGGTAGAGCTGCTCTTCAGAAGCCCTTCAGTCCAGAGATTAACTGAATTCAGAAGACGGTTGGGAGACTTTTGATTTTTAAACTTACACAAAATATGGATTTGATCTTAAACCTCCCACCCCTCTCCTCAGACACAGCAGCAGCCCCTTGGTGAGGAGGGGACACGCTGTGTCACGGAGCTCTGGCCCTTCCTCCCCTGCTGCTGATCAGAATGCTCTCTGTGTGTAGTTTTTCTCTGAGTAGCTGTGCTTTGCCACCTGCTAATTTTTCTAAAGATATGTTAGGTTTTTCACATAGTAGCAAAGATCATCACCAAGTGGAAGAAGCTAGGGGATTTTTTTTGCTTGAGCTCAATCCCATTGTTACACCCTTATTTTTTTTCTATTCTGATGGGGGTGTAGCAGCCTCCCTGACAAACCCCTTGTCCCCATTGCTCCTGTTTGCAGCTCCAGCACATCGTGAGCGATGAGATCTGTGTGCAGGTGACAGACCTGTACCTGTCAGAGAACAGCAATGGAGCCACAGGAGGGCTCCTGGCATCCCAGTCCTCCCGCACGCTCCTGGAGGCGGCGTACCAGCGCAAAGCCGAGCAGCTCATGTCTGAGGAGAACTGCTTCAAGGTAAAGCCAGGCTCTGAACCGCAGTATAAAACCAGCAAGAGCTGAGGGGTCATGCCTTTTACGAAGGGAGAGGCACTGGTCCCTTAAAAAAGAGCCTTGTTTAGGCACCCAAAAATGAAGAAAATTAACTCCATCCCAGCCAAAACCAGCGCACGTGTTGCCAGCTTTTGGAATATAGATTAATGCTTCTGTAAGGGCCCCTCAGAAATGAATGAGGAATATATTTCCTGGAGCAGCAATGAATATCTCCTGTGCTTTACAGCAGCTGTGGGCTGTATCATACTGACTGCTTGGCTGCCACTGCTTTTGATTTGTTAGCTCCAACTCTCCTGTTTCTCTGGTGTCTCAGTTTTGTCGACTGTTGGGAGATCTGCCACTACTGACTGGGCATTAAATCACTGCTGCCTGCATACATTGCTAATAAACCTGTGCTAATCAAATCCATACTTCCTTTGCTGAAGAGGCAGGAAGTGGTCAGGCCCTTTCTGAGCCAGAGTGCTTTGGATTAAAGCCTGAGTGTATAGTATCTCTTCCTGTGCCCTCAAACTTACTTTGAGAGCTCAAGAAGCCTCCAAAACTGCCAACTTGCTTCATTGTCCCTTTGCCCCAGTGAGAAATGAAGGTGTTTGTTTCTATTTCAAACCTCCTCTTACTGAAGTTCCTCCTGCTTTTTCTTTGTAGCTGATGTTCATACAGAGCAGAGGTCAAGTTCAGTTAACTATTGAGCTGCTGGACACAGAAGAGGAAAACTCGGATGACCCTGTGGAAGCAGAGGTAAGGGCAGCTTGTCCAGAGAGCTGGCCGTTATGGTCAAGGTTGCTCTGGACCAGAGTCTCCAGCTGAGTGGTGGCATGGTCCATTAGCACAAAACAAAGAAACATCAAGGACATGCCATAAAGCTTCCAGTGATATGAGCAGGCAAATCCTTCTTGATTTATTTCATATTAGAAAATACTCAAAACCACATGAAAAACTATTGTACCTGCCTTTTTGGGCATAAGATCAGAGCCTTCAGAAGGGATGTCATATTCTTCTGCATGACTTCCAGCTTAGCCTCCTCAGCTCTCACCCGTTGTGTGGTGGGAGGGCAGTGGCTGATGTGTGCCCTGTGCTTGCTTCCAGCGCTGGTCCGACTATGTGGAGCGGTACGTCAACTCCGATTCTACCTCCCCTGAGCTCCGCGAGCACCTGGCCCAGAAACCTGTCTTCCTGCCCAGGTGAGTGGCCAGGCTGGGCTGGGAAAGGTCCTTAAAGCTCATCTCATTCCACCCCCTGCAGTGTGCAGAGACACCTCCCACTAAACCAGGTTGTTCCAAGCCCTGTCCAACCTGGCCTTGAGATCCACCACCTAAGCTGAGATTTGCAGTGCCAGGGGTTGGGTGCTAATTCCAAGAGGGGTTCTCTGGTTTGCAGGAATCTGAGGCGGATCCGCAAGTGTCAACGTGGTCGGGAGCAGCAGGAGAAGGAAGGGAAGGAGGGAAACAGTAAGAAGTCCATGGAAAACATAGAGAGCCTGGACAAGATGGAGTGCAAATTCAAACTGAACTCCTATAAGATGGTGTACGTGATCAAATCAGAGGATTACATGTACAGAAGGACCGCGCTGCTGCGAGCTCAGCAGGTAGGAGCCAGCCAGAGAACGGGGTGGGGCTGCTGGTGTTTCCTGGACCCAGGGGAAGGAAGGAGGCATTGCCTTTCTGACTGGGAAGCTGTAAAGGTTTGGGTTTATCCAAGATGAAAAGAGCTTGTGACTGCAGATGGGTGAAATTTAGGAGGATTGCACTGGAGGAAACTGATCTGGATGCTTTGATACTCTCCTTTTCTCATCTTATGGGAATATTTCCATCCCCTTCTATCACGTATTTAGATTGTTAAAACAACTACTTACCATCTTTCTTGCTGATGCAATATAGATAGTGGCTTTAGTTCATTACTTTTGAAGTAATTCTCTTAAACTTTGCATCCACATCAGAAGGGAGCATTTTATTGCAGCATAGTGACTCTTTGAAATGCTGATACTGAGGATTTTGATTGAATTCTGTCTATCTCATTCAACTGGCACAAACCTCAAGGAAATGTAAGCTTATAAGCAGGATACTGTGTGCCAGTGCTCTTCACAGAGAATCTGAACATAAATTCTTGAATTGTTAAATATGTAGTGTGCAGCTTAGCCCTTGGCTGCTGGAATACACTGAGGGAGCTGTAAAAGCTACATTGGATTTTGGAAACAAATCTATTGGATTTAGCAGTTAACACCCCAAAGGAGTCAGTCTCTGTGAGAAAAACAAACAAATAATAAAATCTTAGTTTTAATTCGGAGGTTTAATTATATTGGCTGTTTTCATTTATGACTGTAGCCATGGCTCCTGCATTTTACATTCCTTAGGCAGATGCTCTTAAAAAAAGTGTTTCTTTCTGTTAAGAAACATCAGTAGAGGAAGAGCTTCTTGAGCCTGTTAGACCTGACCTGGGTCTTAATTTTCTGTAGCAATTGTGTCCCCAGTATGTGTAACACATGTTGAACTTGCTCTTTCCTGGGACTGTGGCCCCTCTCTGGGGGCTGGAGACAGACCCCAAGGGCTGAAAAGAGCAGGACTTGCCCAGTCCTGGGTGCTAGCAGAGGAGGCAGCAGCATCTTTTGGGCAATGCAGAAGGGATTCACTCTAAGCTGGGCATGCAACTTTCAGGCTCCCACTAGATACGTTCCGTGTCCCCAGCCCATGAACTGTTGTATTAAAAAAGAGCATAAACTTTTTTTGTATTTCTGAGCTTATTTTACCATGTATTTCCTTGGAGAGGAGACCTGGGGGGAATCTTCATCAGAGCTTTCCCTCTGTCGTTAGTCCAGTGCCTGCATTATGAATTCCCTGTGTGTTTGATCCCCTTGCCTGTGTCACCCAGGCACCAAGCTTGGTGTTATGCTGCAGTTTGGGGGCCAAAGCTACCTTTTCCTAACACCTCTCTCTGCAGTCCCACGAAAGGGTGAGCAAGCGGCTGCACCAGCGGTTCCAGGCCTGGGTGGACAAATGGACCAAGGAGCACGTGCCCCGCGAAATGGCAGCCGAGACAAACAAGTGGCTCATGGGTGAAGGCTTAGAGGGCTTGGTGCCCTGCACCACCACCTGTGACACAGAGACCCTGCACTTTGTCAGCATCAACAAGTACCGCGTCAAATACGGCACGATATTCAAGACACCCTAGGAGTTCTCCGGGGCAAGGGAAGAGCCGGGGAGATGTGTGTGTGTGCGCGCATCCAGGGAAGGAGGGAGATGCCTTTCTTTCCTCACTGTGTATCTCCGTAACGTGGCCACTTGACTAGTGCGTGGCTGGTACAACCTGTCCCGGCGGAATTCCCCGTGGGGATGTGGATCTCCGCTCGGGGCCGTGGGCTGCCGGCCCTTTTTGGGTGGGAAGGACCCTTCTCTGAACTGAGCCATCCCAGAGAAACACCACGAGCTCGTACACACCAGCAGCGTTGAGGCTTTGACCCCCCGGAGGCCCTGAGCAGCGAGGGAGGGGAACAGGATGCTCTCCGCCACCAGACCGCTTGGATGTGTCCCCAAAATCCCCAGGTGCCTGTCGCCACCGGATTCTCCTCTCCTCACGGGCTCTGGCGTGGGGCCACGGGGCAGCGGACCCCGGCTTCCTCTCGCTCCCTCCCCTCCCTCCCAGGCTGGACTCACCCTGTGCAGATCGGTCTGTCCTTTCTAGTGCCAGTGGAACTGTTTTATTTTTATTTTGGGCTTTTGATTTTTTGTTTGTTTGTTTTTTTTGTTTTGGTTTTTTTTTTTTTTTTTTTTGGTACCTGCTTGTTTACTAGTCTCTCCTAGTGCCATGCACCAGCTTTTCACACACATGTACGTACACACACACAGCAGAGAACAACACGATTTTAACATGTTCCCCTCCTTTTTTTGTAAATAAATGTACAAATTGTCAATTTTTGGGTTTTTTTTTCTTTTTGTTTTGTTTTGGTTTTTTTTTAATTAAAGGAATTATGCTTGATGTGCTAGCATAACTGTACTAGCTTCTTGTGTACCATAGTACCAGGTGGCTTGAGAATTAGTACCGACAGACCGATGGAGACATTTATTACACTTTTTACCAAAGGGAGTTATCATTGTAGTGCTTTTGTGTGGAAACTTTTTTCTCCTTTTTTTGTAAATAAAAAAAAATAATGTCTTTGTTCTTAACTGGAGGAAGACACTCGCTCACCCACAGCTGTGTTCCTGGTCTGAAAGGCACTGTTGCAGCATGCAGGTTTTGGGGTGGGAGAGGGGAGGGGAGAAGAGGGAGGTGTATTCCAACCCCTTTTCTAAGGCTGGCAAGAGGAAACAGCAGAGGCAGCATGTGTGTTTGGGAGTTAAACAACTGAGGTGTAAGCAGTCTGAAAGAAATATAAATATAGAGTATATAATTTTAATTTTTTTAAATGTTTGGCTTTTTTCCTGGTGGGTAATTTTTATCCACCTTGTCTTCCAGCTCCAAGGATCTTCACTTTTGGGAAGTGTTGCTGAGCAACTCAGCTGGGGCTGATTGTGCTGATGTATTTTTCCCTTTCTGTGTTGGAGAAAACATCATGAGAAATACCAAGCCAGTATTTGACAGAGCTGCTCTGCGTGTGTGTGTGTGTGTGTGTGCGTGTGGGCAAGAGAAGGAGGAGGGACTGGGAGGGTCGGTGCATTTCACTCCAGAAATCCACATATGGGATATATATTTTTTTAAGTAGAGAAATTTAACACTGGCAGATATTTAAAATGTGGGGGAAGATTCTGAATTTAAAAATAAAGAAGTCAGCACAGACTTTGTAAGCCACGACAGCCACCACTGCACCATGTCTCCCCAAAAGGAGGTGGCTTCCCTAGCAAAAATCCACGCTGCCAGTCCTTCACACCTGGAGTGACTTCCATCATCCCTTGAGAGGGAGCCAGGAGCAGGGCTCTGCCACAGCTTCAGCCCCTCCCAGGGACACACTTTGTTTTGAGACAGCGGGTTCACAGTCATAGAACACTGGGTTGGAAGGGACCTTAAACATCATCTAGTTCCAGGTTCTCTCCTCCTGCCACCACAGCTCCTTCCCTGCTGGGGAGCAGGGCTGGAGGGGGGACCTGGAGCTGGGGTGGAAGTCACAGCCCCGAGGGGGCTCGAGTCATTGGCAGCCAATGCACAGCAGGCAGGTCTGGAATGGGAGCTCCTATGGAGAAGAGGGAGAGAAGGAAGAGCCCAGCAGGGGATTTTCACACTTTGCTAGCAATAAATCACCCATCTCATTACTCCTCATTTGCTATAGCCAGGAAGGAAGGGGCTCTCATGTGTCCCATTCCAAAGGTGTCATGCACACTTCCCTATTAATTCCCCCCTTTTTTTATTCTGGTGTATGCTCAAGGTGATGTGGAAGGGAAAATCTTTGGTGATTTAGAATTTTGGCCAGCTTGGAAGTACCAGCTGCTCCTGCTTGGTGGGGGTCCTATACCAGGAGGGTCCTGTGGCTGCATGTCATTGAGCCAAGGGCTGGTGCAGGTCCCTGGGACACACTGTGGGGAGACCTCTGCCTCTGGTGCTCCATCTGACATCCCAGCTCTGCTCCCAGCCTGTACAATAGCAGAGGTTTGCTTTTTTCTAATTTTCTTTTTATTTGATCTTGATTTTTGTATTCTGTAACGTGATCCTCGGCCCACAACCCATGTGATTTCTATACCAATGTTGTAAACTTGACTGTAGCACAGTATTTCCATTAAAACATCAGGGCTGAGCATCGTGTACAGATTCTTCCTTCCCTCCTGATAATAATGACATTTTGGGGTGATTTGGAGGCAGACCAGGACATGGAGAGGAGGGTCCAGGATTGCTTAGGCTGAGGGACAGCGATGAGGGGGGTTCTGCTTTCTCCTCACCTAGGGAGGCTCAGGGTGGGATAAGAATCTTCTCCTAAACTTGACAAGCAAACATATACCCCCCAGAAGCATGGTCGCAAGGAGCTCTCAGCAGAAACGAGCAAGAAGCTTGTCTGTTCCCTCATGAAATCTCCCTTAGGGCTTCTGAGCAGGCACCTCCAAGCACTCAGCAGGAAAGAAGATCAACTCATGTCTTCACCAGGGAGAGCTTGTGAGGACTCACCCACACAAATAACTCTGAGACACCAGTTCCAACCCCACCAGGGGCACAGCACCACCGCAACTTGCTACTCACGTGGGCCCGAAAGACTCTCCCACTTGAGCCGGCCCGAATTCCTGCACGACAGCCTCCTCGTACGGGATGCGCCTCGTAGGGGAGGCTGGAAGGAGGAGAGCTGGAAGCGAGGAGGCCGATCCCTGGGGCCGGTCAGAGGGCCGGGCGGGCTCCGGGCGGGCTCCGGNGGGCGGGGGCTCGGCTGCTGCCATGGCCGCGATCAAGCACCGGCGGACGGCCCTGGAGCGAGTGGAGAAGTTCCTCTCCGACACCTACTTCACCGACTGCAACCTGCGGGGCAGGTGGGCGGCGGGGGACTCTCCGGGTCACCCCCAGGGTGCTGACGGCGGCCGGGACGAGCTCCGGCGTGTCGCTGCCGGCCGTGGGTGGGGGGGCTCGGTGGCTCAGTGGACTCACTGTGAGGGAATAAATCACACACACACATACACACACATACACACCCTCTCCTTATTCGGCATGGAGCGCTGCCTCAGGGCTCCACGGCACAGCCCCTCAGCCCCCCAGCCCTCCCCTGGCCACCAGGGGCCAACAGGGCCCTTTATCACTCAGCGATCTGTTAATATTATTGAGGGTATTGGGTGGTGGCAGGGCGATTCAGCCGTGCTGTGAAAGCTCTCTGTACCACCCCTGGGCTAGTCCGTGCGGGACTGATCTTGTCCGTGTGTCCTGGCCATCTCTGACCACAGGCTTTTTGGGGATCGCTGTCCACCGGCATCACTCTCCTGCTTCCAGACTCCTCGGCGCATCCCGTACGAGGAGGCTGTCGTGCAGGAATTCGGGCCGGCTCAAGTGGGAGAGTCTTTCGGGCCCACGTGAGTAGCAAGTTGCGGTGGTGCTGTGCCCCTGGTGGGGTTGGAACTGGTGTCTCAGAGTTATTTGTGTGGGTGAGTCCTCACAAGCTCTCCCTGGTGAAGACATGAGTTGATCTTCTTTCCTGCTGAGTGCTTGGAGGTGCCTGCTCAGAAGCCCTAAGGGAGATTTCATGAGGGAACAGACAAGCTTCTTGCTCGTTTCTGCTGAGAGCTCCTTGCGACCATGCTTCTGGGGGGTATATGTTTGCTTGTCAAGTTTAGGAGAAGATTCTTATCCCAGCAGTGGTCAGACAAGATGCCACTGATGGTTTCTCTGGGATTCCAGAAGGGCACAGGTTCAATCAGGTGTGTGTATGGACAGGCAGCATCCTTTTGTGTGAATGCCATCAAACTCCTGGGCTATCCTCACTCTGGTTTTTCCAAGGAGGGCTCTGAGGAAGCGTGCTTTCCCTCGGGAGAAGGTCACACAGTGGACTGAGGTTGCTGCTTGCTCTCTTCCAGATGGGAGACATGCTGGTTTAAGGTGGAGCTGAGCATCCCCCTGGCATGGGCAGGGCGGGAAGTGCACTTCGTCTGGGAGAGCGATGGGGAAGGCATGGTTTGGCGAGATGCCCAGCCTGTGCAGGTATGGAGACACAGATCAGGGGTGTGCCAGGTGCCCTGCTATGTACACAGTGGTGACCTTTGGTACCCCTGCCATGTTCTGTGGTGGTGCATGCAGGGATCTGTTCCTGTTCTTGTGCCAACAATTATCCCACAGCATGTGGGACCAGACCTTCTGTCCAGCTGGACTTTGGGGTATCTTATCCTGCCCATCCAGCCTGCTGTCATGGACCTCTGCTGACACATGCTGAATGTGCTGTCTTCCTGTGCAGGGATTGACTAAGGAAGGTGAGAAGACCAGCTACATCCTGACAAGAAGCCTGAAAGAGTCGGAGCCCCACCGGTGGGTGGTCAGGCGAGCCAGAGCCCCCAACTGCTGGGGGACCTTGGTGTTGTTGGAAGCCAAGAGGCCAAGGACACACAGATCCTTGTCCATGACAAGGCAGGTGCTTGCGACCTGCTCCCTGATGGTTTCCTCTTGTCCCCACAGCCTGACACTGTACGTGGAACTGGCCTGCAATGGGCTTTTTGGAGCTGGCAAGGGCAGCATGATAGCCCCTCCGGACCCAGACAGGAGGATTACGCTGAGCAAGGCTGAGCTGGTTGTCTTCAACAGAGATGTCTATGAAGTGCTGGTGGATCTGGAAATACTGCTGGACATGGCTCAGGTCTGGGAGCTACTCTTCCCTTCTTTCACCTTTCCCTCAGCTTCACTGCATCTCCTCCTCCTGCTGTTCTGTGACCTGAGACCTTGGAGGAGAAAATGTTTGCTGCTTCTGCTTTAGCACAATTGACACTGTCTGGGCTTGATGATCTTTGTGGGTCCCTTCCAACTCAGGATATTTTAGAGTAGGAGAAAACTGAACTGAGAGAAGCCGCAGGTGCTTTTCATTCACTTTCTGCTCCAAAGCAGGATATGCTAACTACGGTCCCCTGGAATGGGCATATGGAACCTGGATTTGGAAGGCATGTGAGAAAAGGCAAAAGGCTGTGTTTGTGAAGCAGAGACATGGTGTTTACCTGTTATGACTGCCTGAGATAGATGTTGAAAGGAGGTAGCAGTTCTCCTGGAGGCAGGTGACATCTGAGCTCATACAGTGGCCAGTCATACTTTTATCCCTCTTAACCCCAGCTCCTCGGGGAGGAAAACCAGAGGAGTTTCCAGGCACTGTACACTGCCAACCAGATGGTCAACGTGTGTGATGTTACGGACCCCTCCACTTTCCCCACTGCACGTGACCTGGCAGCAGCCATCTTCAGCCAGAGGAACGGCGAGAGCCAGCACACCATCCATGCCATGGGACACTGCCACATTGACTCTGGTGAGAGCAGCACAGCGCTCCCTTTCCTCTCACCTGGAGGCCAGGGTGTGCTGCCCAAGGGGAGAACAGGCTGCCCTTGGGCTCCAGGCACAGGACACCACGCCTTGAGAGAAGGGAATGGGACCTCTGTGCTGCCACCTTGCTGGTTTGTCACTGGGGCAGTGTGGGAGTGTGGGTCTGGCTATCTGTGCCCTTTGGAACACTGATGGGACTGGGGATGAGGGATGAATTACAGTCTTCTGTCTTCCACCCTTGGGCTTCACCCCTCGATTTCCCATCCCAGGAGGGGTTTCAGAGAGGTTCCAGCTCTGTGAGGAGCTTGTGTTAGGTAATAACCATGGTGGGGCCATGCCTGTCCCTGCAGCCTGGCTGTGGCCGTATGAGGAGACCATCCGTAAGTGTGCCCGCAGCTGGGTCACCGTGATCCATCTGATGGAGCACAATCCAGAGCTCACCTTTGCCTGCTCCCAGGTGAGTGATCTCCCTCTGGACACCTCTTCTCTGCTCGTGGCATGTTGCTTCTCCAGCAAAAGGAGATGGGGGGATGTAACTGTCGAGGCTGTTTTGGGTCTGGGGTCTTCAAGGAGAAAGAGCAGTTGTTAGTTGCTATAAAGTTGTTTATTGCATGAATACATCCGTCTCGAAGGCAAAGAGTTCAAGGTGTTAAAAGTCCATGCTAAAGTATTAAAATCCATGCTGAAAGCTTTCTGACATGGAGTCCCAAGCAAGAGCTGCAGCTGCAACAGCTGCTCTCTGGTGTACAGTCCCAGCCTTCGTGCAGGAACAGTGGCAGCAGCAGGGACCAATCCAATGTCCCAAGCAGCAGCAGCAGGGACCACAGCCTTTTTTCTTCTTTCTCTTGTCTTCTTCTTCTTGTTACATCTAATACAGGGGGATTTTATACACAAAACAAGCAATCAGCTAAAAGCACGATTCTAAAACATTCTTTCTAAACAAATGTAAACTTAATTCTAATATGCAAAAGTAGTACAAAAGTAGTGTCAGTTCTTACCTAAAAAATTATGTATATATTATCTATTTACGCAAATATTATCTCTTTTCTTACTTAAAATTTACGTGTTTATCTATTCACGTGAGTAGTTCTATCTATTTACGCCTACAGTTCTATCTGTTCTAGAGACACAGTCAAAGTTCTACTATGTTTTTGATATGTCTGGAGCTAAGTTACTGAACTTTAAACTAGGCCTTAGGGCCTTTACTAGCTAACACAGTTTCTTAAGGTACTTAAAATATATTTCTACTTACTTAAAATTATAACTTGCATTTACTTAAACCTACACTTCTACTTCATATCTATGTGGCTTAATATATCTTAATTTCTCTAAAGGCTTTAATTCAGCCCTGCATTCGTCTCTCTCTCTGCGGAACTCAAAGAGGCTTGCATTCCAACATGTAACAAACCAGAAGTGTTGCAGAGAGCAGGGACAGGGTGTGGGGAGCTGGGCTGATCCCTGTGCTCTGGCAGGCGCAGCAATTCGAGTGGGTGCGGAGCTGCTACCCCGGGCTCTATGCACGCATTCAGGACTTCGTGGCCAAGGGACAGTTCATTCCTGTTGGAGGCACCTGGGTGGAAATGGTGAGTAGCATGGTGAGCCTGGCTCACCACACCCTCCTTGTGCCATCCTCTGGGACCAGGTCTGACACTGCAGGGGAGAGCAGGGCCTTTGCTGAGCCTTTCTGGTTGGCGATGGTCTCCAGGTCTAGGAACAGCAGCTGTCTGAAGTGTCCAGCCTAGCAAAAGTACAGTCCTCCCAAATCAATCCCTGAGAAAGGAGCTTTGGACTCCCTAGTGTTTTCCTCCTTTTCCCCTCTGCCGAGCCCTGTTGAGGTTTTCCCCACGATCTGCCAGGTCAGATGGGTGGGAATGGGGGTCTTACAAGATCTGTCCTTCCCTGGTGCCTGGCTTTCCTCATGGACTCCCTGTGCCTTCCCCCCAGGATGGGAACCTGCCCAGCGGGGAGTCCATGGTGCGGCAGTTTCTCCAGGGACAGAGGTTCTTCCAGGAGCAGTTTGGCCGGATCTGCTCAGAGGTTCTTGTTCTTTTCCATCACGCCTTCCTTGCCCACCATCTCCTTCCACCCTTGCTCTTTGTGAGTTTGGGCTGACCTGTGTGTGTCCCTCTCGCTCTGCTGCTGTGCTCCCAGTTCTGGCTGCCGGACACCTTTGGGTACTCAGCCCAGCTGCCCCAGCTGATGCGTGGCTGTGGGATCCAACGCTTCCTCACGCAGAAGCTCAGCTGGAATCTGGTGAACTCCTTCCCGGTGAGCTGTGTTGCCTTCTCCCCAGGGGATGGACTGTGGGTGCTAGAGTCTTCTGCAGGGCTGGATCTGTTGGTTCCACAGTTCTTCAGTTCAGCTAACACAGGCACTGCTTCCAGAAGCCACTAGGTTCTGGTGGTAGTGATGTCCTGTCAGGCTTTAGGAGAGAGGAAGGACATGATCAGAGATTCCAGCCAGGCCTCTGGCCTAGATATTCCTTCTGCTTCCAGATGGGAAGCTGTGACTTGTGTGTGGGTCCGACAGACAGCAAATCCAGCCCCTGCCCTCGTGGCATTCCCTGCTCTTGTCCTCTCCTTGAACTGATCCATCAGGGCATCTTGTACCTCCCTGGAGAGAAAGTGAAGGCCCAGTTTGAATCCTGAAGAGGCTCTGAAATGCCCTCGTGCACCACATTTTCCTTTCTCTCCCCTCCAGCATCACACCTTTTTCTGGGAAGGCATTGATGGTTCCCAGGTCCTGACCCATTTCCCCCCTGGTGATTCCTACGGGATGCATGGGCGAGTGGAAGAGGTGAGTGAGGTTGCCAGACCTGCACGAGAAGGGCAGTGCCAGCCCCTTGAGTCCAGGTGTGGGGCTCCTGGGAGAGGGCGCTGCCTGGGAAGGGAGCAGGATATCTGTCAGCATTGTTGGACAAAGGCTGTTGGGGTGCCTGACTCCAAGATGTGCTCGTGCCTGATTTAAGCGCTTTGGGCTGGGGAAGAAGAGCAAGACAGGGCTTTGCACCCTAAAGACCTGGCTTTCTTGTATGGAGCTGTGGGAGCTGGGGCAGGGCGCCAGGGGATTGCAGCTGCCCAAAAATCCCTGCAGATGCTGAAAACAGTGAAGAACAACAAGGACAAAGGCCGTGTGAACCACAGCGCATTCCTCTTCGGCTTTGGGGATGGAGGAGGGGGACCCACGCAGAAGATGCTGGATAGGATGAAAAGAATGCATAACACAGATGGGCTGCCCAGGTGAGAGGAGAGCTCCCATTCTCTCTCCTGGCAGGGGCATTTGCTTTGAGCGGGGCCTGGCCTTCGGCAGTGCCAAAAGAAAGGGAGATGGGCAGGCAGAAGGCTGGGAAGGATTTCAGGGGAATGGAATCTCTCCATCATCAAGAGCTGTAAGAACAGGTCCACAGGGAGAGCGGTGGGGTGAATGGCCAGCACAGCAGCTGTGCCTGGCAGTCACCACCTGCCTGGGCAATGTCCACAGAAGGACGGAGTCACAGGGGAGGGGTAGGAGAAGGGTGAGGGGAATACTTTGTATGGTTGTGTTGCAGTTTCTGAGGCCTGACGCCTTTCCAGCCCGGTTGCACCATTAGCCATGTCACAGGCTTCTCCCCAGCTCATCACTGTCTGTGTGTCTGTCCCACAGGGTGCAGATCTCCACTCCTGACCAACTCTTTTCTGTCTTGGAGAAGGAGTCATCCCAGCTGTGCACCTGGGTGGGAGAGCTCTTCCTTGAGCTGCACAATGGCACCTACACCACCCAGGCCCAGGTGAGGGTCCCACTCCCAGGCAAGAGGGCCATGGAAACTTATGACAGCTGCAAGCAGCCAACCCTGCTGCACTGGAGCTGGGATTATGCTGCTGGTGTGAGAGATCCACTCCCAGATACCCACTTCCTGAGGATCTTCCCTCTGTCCTCAATTGGCACCAGATAAAGAAGGGGAATCGGGAATGTGAGCGGATTCTCCATGACGTGGAAGTGCTCAACAGCCTGGCTGTGGCTCAGGACACAGCATTCCAGTATCCTGCCAGCCAGCTCCAGCAACTCTGGAGGTGAGGGGGTGTAGGAGCAGTGGTGGGACTGGGGGAGAGTTCGGTGCTGCAGAGCTGTGTGTGCACAACCCCTGCCATAAACAGATCAGGAATCTACCTGGAGAGAATTTGCTGCTTTGCTTGATTCTCCTGCTGAAAGATAGCTCCAAACCCTCACTGCTCTGCTGTCTGGAAGCTTCATTTCCTACCCAAGCTTCTTCCTCCCCAGTTTTGGCTTGTTTGAGCTTGTGCAACAACGTATCTTGGGGCCCTGAGGGGTAGAAACAAATAGTTCTTAGTGCCCGTGGTTGTGGTTTACTGAGATGACAGTTGACAAGCCCTAACATAAAGGGATTTAAAGGATGCTTTAAAAAAAATCCTTTCCTCTCAAGTGTTGGGTAATGGGGGAATAAGGAACAGTTATTAAGTTTGTCTGTCTTGCAAACAGGGCTCTTGTTTGAGAGAAGAGCTTGTTCTAAGTCAGCACAAATCCGGTGCTCTCCTCCACTTTCTTCCCTGGTTTCTGCTCTCCATTTTAGGTTATTGCTGCTCAACCAGTTCCACGATGTCCTGCCCGGCAGCTGCATCCAGCTGGTGGTTGAGGATGCCCTGCAGTACTACACAGGTGAGCAGGGAGTTGGCTGGGAGGGCGCTCATCTGTGGGAGCAGGTCCTGTCTGGTGGGGCTGCAGAGGTTCCAGCCCTGGACTGCCAGGGCCAGCCTTGGCAGGCATGTCTGAAATAGGGTTGGATTAGCAGGGGAGCCAAGGGATTGAGAACCATCCCAATTTATTGGCCTTTCTGCTTGCTGCTGGCATGCAGGGATAGACTCCCACCAAGGTTTGTTTCTGCCTGCGCAGGGGTGTTTGCAGGAGCTTCGTTAACCAGAATTTTCCAGCTGAGCTGGCACAGCTCATCGTAATCTTGTAATAACAAAGTTTGGAATAATTATACACTTGAATCACTAATAGATAATAATAATGAATGATAATTAGCAATTGTAGCTTGGAAGGAGATAAAGTGTGTGTACATTGCACGGGGAGTGCCAGAAGCTCTCTCAGAGCCAACTCAGGCCCTTTTGTTGCCCAGAGATCCGCAGGGCTGGTGCTCAGCTGCAGGAGGAGGCTGTGCAATCCCTGTGCAGGGATCTGCTGCAGCCCAAGGCGTGCAGCACCCGGAGCTCCCTCGTGTTGAACACCTTGTCCTGGGAACGCACCGAGGTGATCTCCAGGCCTGGGCCAGATGGAACAGAGATTTTGGGTATGTCTGACCTGGGAGTAGCTCTTGTAAGGAACTCTGGTTCCTTACAGGGGCAGAGATAGCTAAAAGGGAAATATTCTGCCTATCCCTCCCCTGGGGAGGGTTTTATTGACTGTTCCATTTGTTCTTTGGACAACTTGAAAGAAGATAAAGTCCTCTGAAGCGTGCATGAAGAAGAGGAGGGTATGGGAGGGGGTGGTAGACCTGACATGAGAGCAGCTGGGCAGCAGTCATGTGACTTAGGATTCAGTCTGGGGCGAGTGTTGGAACAGAACCTCTTTGCTTTCCAGCTCTGGTGACAGTCCCCAGCATGGGCTATGCTCTAGTGCAGGAGCCATTTGTGCCTCCTCACCCTGTGGCAGTGAGGAAACAGGTGAGCACAAGGCAGATTTCCTCAGGTCTGTGTTCCCCATGTCAGAGGTTGTTTGAGGAGAAATCTAAGGAATACACATGTTAAATTTGCAATGGAGGCACTCAGCTCCTGCAGGTGTGGGTCTGTGACACCTGTTTCTGGCCTTTTCCCAAGGAGGATGGCTCCATTACCATGGAGAATGGGGTAATTGCTGTCTGCCTGGACACAATGGGGCACCTGACCTCACTTCAGCTGCTGGACTCAGGGAGGTCTGTGTCACCCAGTTCCTGGCCCTGAGCTCCTCAAACCTCTCCCGGGACTTCTCACTGTGCACCTTTCTCCACTGCTTGTCCTTCTGATGCTGCCCCTGTTCCACTTTCTTTCAGAGAGTCAGTCCCAGATGGCTGCTATGCCAACCAGTTTGCACTCTTTGATGATGTTCCCCTTTACTGGGATGCCTGGGATGTGATGGATTATCACTTGGAAACCAGGTAGAGGAGCAGTGCATGCAGCACTTGGATTTTGGCTTTGCCCTGAGATTCTTGCCTCCCTGTCAGTCCTAGCTGTAAAAGGGCATTCACTCTAAGTGCCTGCTGTGAGGGTGGCTGCATTGGGATTTGGATCTACCTGGCTGAGACTACCTCTGCCTTCATTCCTTTCTCTAGAAAGCCAGTGACAACACTGCTGAAGCCTCTGGAAATCTCCCTGGCTGGGGGCCTGCGGGGAAGTGTGAAGTTCTCCCTGCAGGTCGGGAAAAGCAGCACCTTAACCCAGGAGATTATCCTGGATGCCATGTGCCCGTACCTTCGCTTCCTGACTCAGGTTTGGCCCGTGGCTGCTGTGTGACACTAACATCCTGTGCAGCTGGGAGCTGAACCTTGTGCCTGAACTATACCCCCCCTCCCTGTTTTTTTCCCTGGAGTCCCCTGCTGCCTGTCCTCCTCTGCAGAAAGGAGCCCAAAGCTGGGGGCCCCAAGGGCCAAAGGTGGAAGAGGTACCCACCAGTTCATCCATGTTGAGATTCTGGTGTGTTTATGTTGTAGCTGACGTGGACTGGCTGCTGCACACTGGGACATGGGAAGTGCAGTCTCTGCCTGTCAGTCCCCCATGGTGACATCCTTCTGCTGCCACATTTAGGTGGAGTGGAAGGAGGCTCACAAGTTCCTGAAGGTGGAGTTCCCTGTGCAGGTCCGGAGCACAAACGCAACCTACGAGATCCAGTTCGGCCACCTGCAGCGGCCAACACACTGGAACACGTCCTGGGACTGGGCGCGGTTCGAGGTGAGGAGGGAGCTGCTCTGGGCCAAGCTGCTCCTGTCTGGGCAGTAGCTCTCTGTGGTGAATACATCCCTTGGTGCCTGCTGCAGGTGTGGGCTCACAAGTGGCTGGATCTCTCTGAGCATGGCTTTGGGGTAGCTCTGCTGAACGACTGCAAATACGGGGCATCGGCCCACAGGAACATCCTCAGCCTCTCCCTGTGAGTTAGGGATGGGTGAGGGGGGGCTGCTGTGGGTACTCTGCCTTCTGAGGTGTCTCTTGGAAGTCAAGGCAACACCTGCTCCTAAATGACCTTAGTTATAACAAGGAAATAGTCTGGCTATTTTCTGAGAATTTGGCTGACTTATATTATCTTAGTTAGAACTAATTCCTGTGAATTGTGCCCAAAGATAATTCAGGAGAGATAACATTCATAGTTGTAGCAAATAGCTTTTCTATTGCTAACCAAAACATATTCCAGGAAGGGAGGCTTAAGGAGAGGAAAGGAACAGGAGTGTTAATGTTACAGGTACATACAAAGCTAAAAAATCCTGCCTGTTTCAGTTTGACCCCATCAGCCACAATTTTCACAGGATGATACCCCAGTTTTTTAGCTTTTGGGACTGTCCAGGGTCTGTTTGCTGTTGTATGTTTGCTTCCACTTCAGGGCCCAGCCTTGAGGTAGCAAGGGAAGCAGTTGTCTTGTCACAGACAGAGCTCTGGCTCTGCTCTGGGTTACAGTGGGTGCTGCCAAGGCACCGGTCTCACTAACCTCATGTTGCCTTAGGCTGAGAGCACCCAAGTCCCCTGATGCCATGGCAGACATTGGGCACCACCAGTTCACCTATGCTGTGATGCCTCACCAGGGTGAGTGACAGGCAGAGCTGGGCCCCATGGGGACATGCAGGGTGTGAGATGCTCCAGTGAGCCTTGGGGTGAGCATGCCTCTGGCTGTGTGTGTACAGAGGCTGACTAGAGAGAGATTCTTGTGCTGCAGGTTCCTTCCAGGAGGCCGGTGTGATTCAGCAAGCCTACAACTTGAATTTCCCCCTCCACGTGGTCCCGGCCAGCTGTGCCCAGTGCCCAGCCTGGAGTGCCTTCTCTGTCAGCTCACCTGCCATCGTGCTGGAGACTGTCAAGAAGGCAGGTGCTTGGGGAAGAGGAGGGGAGGGCAGAGGTGCTAAGGTGCTGTTGTTGAGCAGGGCTTGCTCTTTCACCCACACCAAGTGGTGGTCAGGCTCAGCTGAGCGCAGCAACTTGTATTGGAGAGGCTGTGCCTGTCTCATGTGTCTGAACTCCCCCAAAGGCCGAGGACAGACCTGAGGCTGTGGTGGTTCGGCTCTACGAGGCCCATGGCAGCACAGTGACCGCCTGGCTCCAGACCTCCCTCCCCATTAAGGAGGCAATGCTGTGAGTTCATGCAGAAGGGCTGGGGATGGAGGGGATGGAGATCAGTCCTTTCAGCCTTGTGCTTTGCCCCCCAGCTGTGACCTCCTGGAGCGTCCGCTTGCACAGGGGCACCTGCTGCTGGAGCAGCGGGGCCTGAGGCTTTCCTTCACACCCTTCCACGTGCTCTCCGTCCTCCTGGTCTGGAGCCACTGACACCAAACATAGCCCCTGGCTGATGCTGCAGCCACCTGGACCAGCACTGAGAGCTCAAATCGCAGACTGAGCTGTTTCCCATCCCAAGAGTGCTCCAAGGCAGCAGTTCCAGGGAAGGGCAGTGTCCCCATGTCCTGCACCCAAGTCTCGCAGAGCAGCGCTTGGACATCCCCACTCCTCAGGGAAGGAGGACAGCTGCCCACTACCCAACCAGGGTAGGTGGTCTTGAGTGGGTTCTGAGCTCACTTAAGTGTGGACAAAGGTGCAGACAGGCTGGTGGCCCTGCCCGGGCTCTGCTCCAGCCATAGAGGTTTGGGGAGCAGCAGCTTCCACAGTGACTCCTGTGTTGCAGTCTTGATCTTGTCCAGCAGTGAGTGTAAAAACACACTCCACTCCTTCCCTTCTCCCCCTGCCTGCCCCTTGCACTGCCCTTGCAGAAGAGGAAACACAAAAAAATCAAGAGAATTACATAAAAACAAGCTCTGGCCTGTTTTCTTGTTTCCAGGTAACTGCACTGACCTGCCTCCTCCCAGGGGCTTTGTTGTAGTTGCTCTTTCAGTGTCTGCCTGAGCAAGATCTCACTCTTGGCACTGGGGAGGCTGAACTTACCTTTATTTTGGGGGGATGAGGTGATGGGGAACTCTGCTCCAGCCCCTGTGGGCAAGAAGCTAGGCACAGAGGGATTTATCCTTCGCATGAAAAGACATGCACGGTGATTTCTACACAAAATACTTTATTAGTCAGCTAAAAACTGATTGGATCAGCAGCCAGAAAGGGAAGAGTGAGAGGGAAAAGCAAGAGTCTGAGTCCAGCACAACATGTGGTCCTGGCCCTTGTTCCCCTGAAATGCCTATGGACAGCAGGAAAAAGCCCCATCACCATGCTCAGCTTCTCCCTCCCACACTGGCAGGATGCCCCAGTAGCAAATAAGAGTGAGCACAGGTAGGGAGCAGCTCCATTTTCACTAGCACTAACCCTGGTCTATGGCCAGGCCCTGCTTGAGCTCCTCTTGGCCCCTTAAATGCCCCTCAGGAGGTGACAGCAGGTGACACTCACATGGCAGGGGCTGCACCTGGAGAAGGAAGAGGGAAATAAAGAATCAGAAGGCAAGGGGGTATCCAGCTCTGCCCCATGGGCTCCTCTCCTGTCCCTCTGTCCCCTTGCCACAAGGGAGCTCTCCCACAGCCCCCATGTGTGCACCAAAGGCACAGGGACTGCCAGGCTCACCTCTGCCCCTGCAAGCAGATGTCCGGCAGCTTCTCCTGACACTCAGAGGCACCTCAGGCAAGGCTGGAGCAGCAGACACTCTCCTCCTCCCACGAGAACGTCCCTTCCTTGGCCCATCAGCCTGCTCTTCCTGCTCTCCCTTCTCTTCCTCCTTCTCCTCTGACTTTGGGGAGTTTGCTGCAGCCCTGCGGCGCTGTTTCAAGGCACGAGGGGTGACCTGGGCGGGCATCAGAGCTGGAGCTTACCAAGGTGGGAAACTCCACGTAGGACCATCACCATGAACTTGTGAGCACCCCAAGTAAGGCACGGGCAGCAGGACAGCCAGAGACAGCCACAAAGCTGCTCACCTTGGGGCTTGGTGTCTCGGGATCTGCCTTCAGCTGAGGGCTCTTCTTGCGGGGCGCCTTGCGGGGTCTCTGCCCTGCATGAGAGGATGTGGGGTGAGGAGAGGATGAGACAGAGCCTGCACCCCAAGGGACAGCCTGTGGCACAGTGACCTTGCAGGGATCCTGTTCTGAGTGAGGAACTACAGGATGAAAAACCAGCTGCACCCAGGCAGGTTTGGATGCTGGGAGGGAGCCTTGGGGACAAATGGTTTCTATCCCTTGGTGCCTGTCACAGGCCTGTCAGCACCCCAGAGAGAATGGCTTTGCTCCTGCCTGTGCCCTTGTGTTGCACAGCAGGAACAGGTTTCCCAGGTCCAGCCCTCCTGGAGCAAGAGTGGGAAGGGGAGAGGAGACTCACCTTTGGGAGCCATGGGGCCAGGCTCTCCCTGTAAGGAAGGGACAGAGCATTGACTGGGGTGCAGTCATTCTGCAGGCAGCAGCAGAATCCCTGCCCCTTCTCCATCCTGCAGCCACTTCAGTGATAGGGAAACAGGCACATTTCCCTGGAAAGGCAGGGGAGTTGGGCTTGCTCTGCCTGCCCTGTGCCTTGGGGACTCTGCCATCATTCCCTGCACCTGCAAGGCCCCAAACACAGGGCCCAGGAGGGAAGAACAGGGCTGCCAGACCACCCAAACCCCCCCATTCCCTCCATCTGCTCCAGACTGCACACCATCCATTAGCTGGCTGCCCACCACAAAGGAGGTCCTTGTCACCTCCATGCCCAGCAGCTTGATGGAGAGGGAGACCCCTCAGCCACACAGTGTAATGGGAGTCTCAGCAAGCAGAAAAGAGGCCAGTGTCCTCTTGGAGGAGTGGTTAGGGGTTTCCCCAGCTCCAGGCAGCAGCCCCAGGCTCCTACCTGGAACCATATGGTCCTGCCACTGCGGTCACGCAGGGAGCTCATGCCAGGCACCAAGTAACACTGCAGCCAGTTCTTAAAGGTGGAGTAAAAATCCGAGTGCTCAGGGTCCAAGAGCTGCTTCTCTGAGAGGGGAGGCAGGGAAAGGACAGAATCAGAGCAGAAGCTGTGATCACCGTGTTAGGGTGGCCCCCCAAACCTCCTGATGCTGAGAGTGCAAAGCCCGAGCCTCCCTGCCAGCCCTGTTCCCCATTGCCTGTCTTGTCCCCTCACCTGCCATGATGACCTCCATGGGCACGGTGTGGCACAGCTCCAGGAGATCTGGGTTCTCTTGCTTTAGCTTCACCTTCTTGCTCAGCGTCAGGGAAGGATCCTGCAGGCATGGAGAAGGGCAGAGAAGTCACCTGCCAGCTACCTCTGCTTCCTCAGCTTCTCCTGTCCTCTTCCCCAGCTTTTGCCCTCCTCCAGAAGATGAGCTACCATACTCTCCACACACATGATAGCCCTGAGCTCACCACACAGTAGGCTTCCAACTTAGCTACAAAGCCGTGAAAGAGGGCTAACACACAAAAACATGAGCAGCAGGTCGCATCGTTTGTGTTCAGGCTTAAAATAGCCACTTCCTCTCCCCTGAGGCCACAAGATCAGACTTGGGCTTTACTGCAGCCTTCCCTTTGGAGATTTTAAGCTTGCAAGGTGTTTGTTGTTTGTTTCCCTCACCTTTTCCTCTTCACCCACCCCAAAAACACTTGAGGACTTCCTTAGGGCAGAAGATTGGCAGAGCTCATCATGAAGGGCCATGGGCAACCAAACCCGCTTCTGGCATCTGTCTGGAAAGCCACTGCTTTCTGAGCCTGTGAAAGCACCTGGTACTTCCCACCTTCTTCCTCCTCTCCTGCTCCTTCAGGGCCTCCAGCACGGTCCGAGCTTTTTCAAAGGGAGGGATCTTCAACCTGAGAGAGTTACACACCAGCCTGAAGCCTCACTTCTGGCATTTCCAGTGTCTACCAGGTGAGGAGGCACGGCCAGCTTAGCCAAGGAGCTGTCAAGCTCCAGCAAACTCTTAGAGACTGAACCTCTGTCAGCGGGTGCTCAACCCACCTTACCTGTACAGGATCTCAGCACGCAGGTAATTCCCAATTCCATTGAAATACTTCTGGTTTAAGAGGACCTCACAGATGGGCTTGTCAAAAGCCCTGTCATCCAGATTCTTCAGCACATTCTCCCTGCAAGTGAGCACGGGCCATCAAGAAGAGTCACCTGGACATGTCTGTGCAGGAAAAGCGGCCGCAACTGAGCAGGGGGCATTCCTGAGGACGCTCACCTGAAGGCCTGGTACTCGGAGACGACGCAGGGCCCGCGTTCCGGCTGCCAGGCGTCCCCCAGGCGCCAGGAGCCGAAGCGGCGGGGGTCGACGAAGCAGAGGGCGCGCGGGGGGCTCTCACGGGTGAGGAAGCGCAGGTGGGCATGGCGGGGCAGCTCGGCGGCGGGGCACAGCCGGAACGACCCCGACATGCCGAAGCGGAACACCAGATCCTGCGCAGGGGGGCCGGCGGCGGGGTCCAGCGCGCTCAGCGTCAGCCGCAGCTCCTTGCCCCGGGCGATGGCCGAGATGCCGTAGGCCTCGCTGCGGAAGGGCACCNCGCCGCCACCGCCGGCAGCACGGCCCGCCCCCACTGGCTGCGGCGCGGGCGGTGCGCGCTCCCATTGGCCGCGCGGTGATACCGGAGGTTGGTGCCCCGCGGGGGCGGTCCCGCCGCCGGGAGATGTCGCACAACGCGCGGACACAGCGGGACACGGGTCAGCTTTGTCACCGAGACTTTATTGGAGCTGCCCTGAGAAACCCCGGAGGGAAGGAAAACATCCTCCTGCTCAGCCAGGAGCACCAATCTGGACCCCCAGCTCAGTGTCGCAGCCTCCCGCCGTGGCCGTTTTCTGGCTCCTCAGAGAAGGGTGTTCATCAGGGCATGGGCCTGCTTCAGCTCTGCAGGGAGAGGACGGAGATGTGGGGGAGCTGCCGGTATTGCAGCATCCCTTCCCAGCGTGCCTCCCACAGCATCTCCTCCTGCAGAATCCCCCACAGAGGTCCCCACTGCCACCCCTCCTGGCACCTCACCTGCCAGCAGCACCCAGAACTTGTTGGCCGAAAGCGTCACAGGGACAGCTGTCATCTTCTCACACTCTCTGTCCCACACGTTGAAGGTCAGGTGCACCACGGGCTCATTGACCTCCTGCAGCTCACTGGAGCTGAAGGTGTAATCCACCCGCCAGCGCACTGAGCCCAGCTGGCTCACTGGGGTGGGCAGTGGGACGGTGTCAGCACCCGGCTCACTCCAGCAGGGTGACCCGCACACCCCTAGTGAGACCCAGGACCCCACTCACATCGCAGGCTGCAGGCCCTGAGCCTGTCCTGGAGAGGGCTCTGCTTCTCCTCATAGGAACGGCACAACCCGCTGGCGTGCTCTGCTCGTGAGGGGGAGACACAAGAGAAGAACCCCTCTGCTCATACCAGACCTGCAGCTGCCAAACCCCACCAAAGCACCCTAGGCACAGGAGGGAGGTGATAGAGGACAGCACAGCAGCCAGCCTGCCCTCCAGCTGGGTGTGAACTGTCAGCAATATCCCACCAAATCTGGCTCATGGTGCCACCCCGAGGGTTTCCCCTCGGGCTTACCTTTGGGCAGTCCCAGCTGCTGCAGCTCACTTGACAGAGACTCGCTGTCTATACTGTGCTTGGCTGCACTGGAGAGGATGAAGCCGAGGACAGCAATGGTTGCCTTCACATCCCCTGACTGCAGATGGGAGGGAGGGTGAGCTCTGTCACCTTGGGAAGGCATCCCCAGATGCATTGCTGCCCATCCCTGGAGCATGGCTCCATCGGGAGATCCTGGTAAGGACAGCAGTGCTCACCCAACTTGGCATCTGAGGTCAGCTTCAGGATCTTGTCATACTGTGGGAGAGCAGAGCATCACGGTAAGCACCAGCTAACACACTCACTACCAGTGTTAACACTAACAATTCTTACCTAAATATCAATACTAATAACACTATGCATATTAGTACTACTAGTAGAGGCCGGTAGCGTTCTTAACGCTGAGGCTTGCATGAAGAACACGAGATTAATTATGTCGCTGAATATGCCACTGTAGTGTTGAAGCACTTGCCCTCCACTGCGGTAGCCCCACACTCACCTCGATGGCCTCCCCCAGCAGGTCCTGCAGCACGTGGGCGCAGATCAGCTTCAGCTTCACCGAGGACTGCGGGGCAGAAGGAGGGTGAGCAGCGGGCCCGCAGCAGGCGGGGGGCGGGCAGGGGGACGCGGGCACTTAACTATTTTGGCCAGGGTGCTGATCTCGGCCAGCACCCAGTCGGGGCAGTCCAAGTCCCCGCAGAAGCGGAACCGCTGCGGGGGAAGAAGCGATCAGAGCCCGCAGAGGGCTCGGCCCGCCCTCCCCGCTCCCCGCCGCCGACCCCCGCCCCACCATGTCGCCGCCGCTCTCCGGTCCGCGCTACTACGGCAGAGCCCGCCTTTGCGACCCGGAACTACTCCCGGGCGGGCTGGCCGCTGCGCCCTTCCCTGCCCCTGCCGCGAGTGCCGATGGGGCGCTGCCGTAGGGGCTCTGCGGGGCCTTTTCGCCGGGACCCGGGCAGGAGAGAGGCCGGAGAAGGGAACGGGGGGCTCGAAGCGGGACCCAGGGCACCCGCGGGCCCTTCGAGCAGCGCCGGCCCCCACGGGCCGCAGCCTCACAGGGCCCCGCCCGCTAATCACGGCCCGCCTTTCTCCGCCTCAGCCCCGCACTCGCCTTCCAACCCCGCGGCCGCAGCGCTGGAGCGGGAATTTGGCGTTCAGAGCTGGGGCTGAAGCTTCACAGACAGCGACCTGAAATAAAGATCCTGTTCTGGTGCATGAGCAGCTG
>WBNO01016408.1:0-38534 GCA_013400575.1 Peucedramus taeniatus
TGTTAATATATACAAATAATAAATGTGTATTAAATAACTTGAACTTTTTCTATATTTACATATGCACCAAATTGGAACAACTTTTCTTCTCTTTGTTTATAAAAGTTGACTAATGATGTTTCAAAGGTCTATTCACCTGAGGTAAAGACAGATAGTTCTTAAGTGTTGCCTTTGCTTTGTTCTATTTGTTTTGTTCTATTTGGTTTTTTCCTCCTTCCGCCACCCCAGGGATGAGAATATTTTTTTAAAATTCTTTCATTTTAGGGTTTGACTTCACTATTCTAGCAAGCAAGCTGCAAATTCTAAAGACACAATCTGCTTTGTTGAACCCATAGCTAGTTTTCTTGGAGGTGACTTTGGGTTTGAAAACTGCCAAAATTTAAGAGGCAAGAACCTGAGATGATGATCAAGCAAATGGAGACAAATTCAAGTATGAAAAATTAGCCTTAGAATAAATGTAACCTCAAAGGAGATCCCAATTTACCCTGAATATGACTGAGAAACCATGAAGATATAATACCAAGAGTGTCAGAAAACCTTTCAGAGGAGAGAGACAAGAAAGTAGAATGAAAAAAAAAAGATATAGGTAATAAAAGCTCAGAAAGTAATGGTAGGAAATATTTACACATTTTCTTAAAAGGTTAATCAATGGAAACAAGAATGAATTTAGGAACTGGAGTCAAGTAGATGGAAAGTAGACAAAATCCCACAGGCATAAGAACATCTGTAACCTTCAGATAATTCCATTATACCCAAGAGAATAGCAAATCGTGATTCTTCAAGACTTGATAGCACATTGTATCAGATCTGGTCAGATTCCCATGGACATTTTGAAACGACAGTGGCAAGTGTTATGAGCAGGAAAATATTTGTACCCTTGAGACCTTGAATTACTTATACCTCTTCTACATAGAGCACAGACTAAAAGCCAGTTTTCAAGAAGTCCTCTCACAAGGTGATATAAGGGGAAATTGAATAATTTTGGGTAGAGAAACGAAAAAAATAACACCTGAGGAACATTTAGCTTTATTTATTTATTCAACTTTACTTTCTTGATATATGGTGTAAGAGTTGAGGCTCTATGTTCCTCTTAAACTCTTCTTAGCTGATATTCTGTTATGTTTCTAGAAGAGATTGTAACTTTTTTGTTTGCTTGGGGTTTTTAAAATCTCTTATTTTCCACTAAGCTGACTAAGTAAATGATCAAGTGCCTAAACATTTTCTCCTTGAAATTTGATGACCTCCTTAGGAACACTTACACATGAATTTATGGTTTTCCCCTACAATTTCAGTGTTGAAATCCAAACATTCAAGAATGCATAAAGTAGTTTTGGAAAAGTTGTTTTTCAAGCTGTTTTCTAAAAACTGACTCCATCTATATCTGAGTGCTGGGAATCATTTTTGTTTTCCTCTATGTTCTTTTACAAATATTTTTTTTTTCTTCATTAATATGGAAAAACAAAATTCAGATGCTTTACTGGGAAAAACAAAGGTTCAGCAAGGTTTGACAGTTCAACAACAACATTTGTATCATGTTTAAATTTTGCAGTAGTCATGGGGCTGTGTGTTTATACAATTCCTGATGTGATTTATGTGTAGACATATAAGCCTGCAGGTGTGGGTGAATGCACATGTTGAATTTACTTATTTATGTATTGATATATATTATGGCACTTTGACTTCATAGCCTTTAAGTTCCTAAACAGCTGAACTTGGATGTGATTGTGAACAACATATCCATTTTTCTATGTGTAAATTATAATTTCTATGTGTGTGTGTCTGTGTGTGTGTGTGTGTTTATAAGTGTAAAATTACCAAATAAGACATGGAAAATTAAAAACATTTTTTCTTTTTCCCTTGTTATAGCATGTTCATTTAACATACCCAGTAGTATCAATCTGTTATTTTGGTCTTTGTTTGGGTTCTTGTGCAACAGCTTGATTAACATTTAACATATTGATCATCACAAACATCAGTAAGCTCTGCAAGTGACTCTCACTGAATTCAGTTATTTAATGCAGTTTCTATTTAAATAATGGTCGTTTATTTTGAGACAGATTATGCTCACAAAACTTTTCTAAAAAAAAAACACCTCTGTGATATGTTATTTCTTAAAAATTAGTAATCTTTCACAGATTTTCTGATCTGATTCTGATTATATATACTTAGCATATAATTTATTTCTTAAAAAAGGAATTCTAGTAGTTCTAATAACAAGTCTCATTTTTCTAATAAGAATTCTAGAAATTACAGAACAAACAAAACTGGCATCAAGAGATTAAATCTTCTGCACAAGCGGAACTCTGGCTCAGCATTAATAATAAAAAAGTTTTTATCCTTCCTATTGTTACCTGCACACAGACTGTGCAGGCAGAATTATTTTGCTGCATCTTTATGCAGGCCAATTTAGTAGTGAAATTGCATTTTTTTTTTAAATTATTGAAATAGCTGGAACTATATTGGCCATGCATGCATATGCCTCTCAGTAGCTTGTGTTACTTTGATTTGTGTCCTTTTCACTTTTATAATTTCTTAGTATAAATTCACCTTGCTTGAGTACACTGTGCAGGACAAGAGTTAAAAATGAGTATAAGCATGATAGAGGACAACTGATTTTTTTTCTGTAAATGACAGGTTTTCACTGCATATATATATTTTAAAATAACTCAATGTACCTTTTCTAAGCAGTGCTAGAGTTGCCCTTATGAATTCTATGAATAGTATTAAAATAAAAATATCGTTATAATCACTGATAAGAAAATCTCTCCTAAGACTCCATCAAAATGAATGTAATTTTTAAAAGGTTCATTCTGAAAGCAAGTGGCCAATTATTTACTAATAATTGACATTTATTAATAAATTGGAATACAGCTAAAGTTTTTTTGCATGTGAAATTGGAACCAATATTCTCACTACCTTACATGGACTATATATATATGCATTAGCTTGTTAAATCAATTACTTATGACAAATAATATTTAAATAATTAGCTGTCATCTAGTCTTTTTTTCTTCACTGGAACTTTCTTGTCACACATAAAACATAGAAATTCCTTTTCTCACATGTATTATTTAATTAGGAGAAAAGAAAAAGTATGATTACAGCATTTCTTGATGTGAAAAAAGGAAAAAATTGAATCTATAATGCATGTGTCTCCAGGTCTAAGGTTCAGACCTTACACTAATAAAATAATTTTTAGAAGTCTACAAAATATGTCATTAAGGGTCATTGGCTCCTGTGTTAAATACTCCCTGGGACAGAAAGGCTGAATAAGCATGAATTTATTAACCTGTGTGAAGATTCCTTACAGCATTGGTAACTCCTTCATTGGATTTCATCTTAAATTCATGTACAAGGAACTACAGTCAGAAAATAAAAAAGTGGTGGCTCCTTTTTTTTAGTGTCACTGAATTCATCTTTCTTTTGAATGTGAACTTTTGTGAAAAGATTAAAATGATCGTATCTTCATAGAATAGAAAGCTTTCAACTAACTTGTGTGGGAATGGTGGAACTTTTAAAAGATGCTTTTGAATTAACTGAATAATGTAAACAAAAAAGGTAGATCACAAGAATTTTGGTTGCATTTTTAACATTCTTGATTGCAATCTTAATTAAAGAGGTATAGATAAAAATGTATTTTAAACCAGACAATTTCCATAGTGGGCTTTTTTTTCCAATCAAGTTGACCTGAAATAATTGCATAAAGCATTATTTATTACTCCTTGGACACAAATTTCGATTTTTAGATCATTGTATGATGATTCTACACTGAATACTACTGTATTGACAGGTCAGAAGTTGTTTCCTACCTAAAATGAGATCTTTTCAGGAACAAAATATTTTCTATATATTGAACATTTAATGAGGACTAGAACCTAATTATCAAGACCATAGTGATAACATTTTAAAAGTTTACAGGATAATAAAAATATACACATACATATAGAATGCATATCTAGATTAGATTTTCCTGTTAAATATTTACTTTCCACTTATTTTATATTTAATCAACTTCAGTGGGCTGAGATATCACATACTAAATTTACATGCTACTATTGTAAAATAAAAAAAAAACCCAAATGGCTAGTTGATAGAATTTCATTATAGGTTGCCACTGGTAAAGAAAGATCCACTAAAGCTGCACTTAAAAACTTCACACACTGTTTAAAAAAAAAGGCAGGAAATAAGCCATCTCTAAAATTTGTTAATCAATAGGAAAGATTGTTATTTGATGATCAGTCAATGTCAATTGATGATCAGTCAAGATGACAATTTTCATGCATGGGAGTACTGAGAGGTCAAAAAAAAGACAAAGGCTAAACAACTCTAAAATATTCTTTCTATAGCTTCTAGAACAACTTGTAGGTTATTTACATGCAGACTGTGCAATATAGACCTCATTGAAAATAGAGTTTCACACAAGAGATTCTCAGTTACAGCACTTGTCTGATCATCACACTTGCTGCAGAATTACTCTACATGTGTAGTCTTATATATTTCCTTTGCTCCTTTCCTATTACTTATGACACCATATCCTTATTGCAATATAAATCAGCACCTGCCTTCTTCTAAAAGGTCTGGAAGAAAAAAACATGCTTCAGCTCATTTCTCACAAGGTAATTCCATTGAATATAGCAATATTGAGTATGGTCCATATTGCTTGGTCAAAATTTTAACTTATGGATAAGATGAGGAACACTATCATCTAATGACCATGATTTTCATTCCAGGGCTTTTGTAATTAAGACACATCTTTCAATAAATTACCTGGGACTTAAATATAGGGGTTTATTTCTCAATTTGCAAATCAAAAACCATGTTAAATTCTCAAGGCAGATATAAGAATTAATATTTGCAGAAAGATTCTTGTATATCAGATCCCATCTTGGTAAGAAATGGCAACCATACCATTTGATTTTTTTCAAGTGTTTTATGTTTCTTTTCACAATTTTTTTTTTAATACAGATTGAAAACAAATTAAAGTCTCTGGTGTACCATGGATGTAAGATGTACAGAATTAAAACATATGCAGTGAAGCCATCAGAAAATATAATCTTCCCTCCCAACAGCTCTCTACTATTCTAATACATACTTCAGGTCATAACTGGTTGAGGCTCTGGAAGTATTTTCAGGTTGACAGTAATATAGGGCTGATAATATCAGATTCTAATAAATAAACAATTGACATTTTGAGTGCAAGTTCTAGTGATACAAAGAGCTACCATTACATAAAAAAAACCTCTGGTTTTGTTGTAAAGCTGGGAGCTATTTCTTCATTGTAACATATACTAAATAGAAGTTTTATTTCTATTATGCCTAATAAATGAAGTGAAACAACACGGAAATGTTTTAAATTAGGTGTATTATAGGGATAAAAAATAAAGAAGATTAACTAAGAAGAAAAATCAGAATGATATTTTCCATGTAAAGTCAATTCATTCAGAAACAGAGTATAAACTTGAAAGGCACTGACTATAGAAAACTCAAAGGTATTTTCTGTTCCCCGGGATATAATCTCTCTCCTTCCTTCCAAAGGAAAACAAACAAACAAAACCCTCTGTTACGACACTGTACTAAAACAACATTTGAATTCACTAGCATACCATAAATAATCTAATATCACTTGCAACAAAGCAGTTGATGCAGCTGTGTCTGTCACAACTGCCATGAATTTTAAATGGATTTCTAAACACAGATTGCTTACT
This sequence comes from Peucedramus taeniatus, assembly GCA_013400575.1. NCBI lineage: Eukaryota > Metazoa > Chordata > Aves > Passeriformes > Fringillidae > Peucedramus > Peucedramus taeniatus. The sequence goes on from WBNO01016408.1 coordinate 5,706, forward strand.
GTGTTGAGGGTCTAATGTTGGTAAACTGCAACTTGCTCATTTAAATTATATTTTTTCTAATTACATTTTTTCTATGTTTCTCAATTCTATTTCTCCATTTTCTTTTGCAATAGCAGTTTCTATGGAAACTGCAATGACAAGTACATGAATGGAGTTTAATGATGTCAACTAGTGCTGCCTGAAATCATTGTATGTAAGAGATCAAAATGCACATTATGATATGTGCAATATTTTTCTTTGTTAAGTAATATCAGTGCCTGCATCTTCGAGTTAACTTAAATGATGCTCTGTATATACAGCTGACAACATTCCATACATCACATGCTGTAAACTGCAGATATCTGTTACTGGACAGTCAAAGCCCATGTGCTGGGAATTGCCTTAATACTACGTTATGCTGCAGCTGCTGCAGAAGCAACTTTGCAACACTCAGTCATTTCTGAAAGAGTTGCCTGCACAATAATATTTTTCCTTCTCAGATCTGATGCTACAGAGGGGTTGCTCCCATCACTGATGGGCTCAGCCTTGACCACTGTGGGTCCATCTTGGAGCCCTGGCTCTACTGGACATGGGGGAAGCTTCTGGCACTTCCTCACAGAAGCCTCCCTACTCCTGTAGTCCCCTCCTGCAACAGAACCATGCTCCACCACCCCAATACACCAAGGTAAATGAAAACCATGGCTCATTCCAGAAAGTGTTTTTTTGATCTAGATACATGTGAAGCATTGTGCAAAGTATGTTCAAAAGTGTTAAAGTCTAGAAAAAGATAAATAGAATTAAAAGGTTAATAGGGCCATTGATAAATAAGAAGAAACTTTGTAACTTATTTTTTTTATCACATACACAATGAGCATACTACAAAGAAACTGTTAAAATACTGTTTGGAATTTTGTATTATTGAGATACTTGTGAGTTTGCTTTTTCAGGATTTCTAGCCTCCTGGGTATATTTAGAAATATTTTCCATCTGTTTTTAAATGGCAATAATCCAGTTTCAAACTTGTTATCAAAAATATTTTCTCATAATCCCCCAAATCCTTAGTTATTTTTTATCATTGGAAAGAACCAGAGGGAAAAAAAAAGAAAGCAAGAAAAAAACAGGAGTGAGCTGTTTGAAAACCCATGGAGAATAAAAGAAGAGATCTCATGGGCTGCTATGTTTGGCAATCTTGTATTAGAAGATTTCACTCATCTAACAGCAGAAATTTTGTCTTAGTTTCAGCCTAAAAATTCTACCAAATTTGTATGAATATTTTTCCTGTCCCAACTTTTGTCCTTCAATTTAAATATTTGTTTATTTTGCTTGTCATAAGCAAAATAACTAATAACTAACTGAGTCATAAGCTTTTATTATATTTATNTTCTGTATATACATGTAAAGGCAATAAACCCTATTAATTTCAACTTGGTTTTTTTGCAAAATTAACGGAGTCATAAGCTTTTATTATATTTATTTTAATGAATTGAAATATGTTGTTTAATAATCTTAAAAGACTGATTTTTCATTTGCTTGATTAGAATTCTTCTTGAGCCTGGTTTTCCAGAATAGTACACAGTATTCTGCAAAGGGTTTACCAATGTTTGGTAAAATGATATTGATACTTTCCTGTATCCTGGCCATGAATATGAGCTCTTTCCATATTTTTCAGTTTTCATCCTTTTCTGTAAAATGATCAATAACTTCCACATATATTTCCTTGCTATGCATTTTCAGTTAGGAAAGGACAATTGAATGCTGTGATATTCCACTTAGTGTTTGATTTTCCTATATGCCATTGATGCCTCCCAACACTACAAAGGGTTATTTTCTATGAGGTCAATATGATGGTGAGATTTCACCCTCTTCAGTGCTGGGATACAAATTTTAATACATGTACACTGCTATAACAAAAACTAAATAAATATGCACATATAACTAATGTTTTTCATACTTTAGCTTTCCCAGAGGGATGTAACTGTGTATATGCCCTTTCCTAAGGCTGTCTTTTAAACTGTCTTTATGTTGTTTGTTTGAATAATTTTACATGCTAATATATATGGTGAGAGAGAAACAAATCTGAGAGGCAAAAAAAAATAAAAAATTTACCTTTCAAATCTCTATATTATGTCCCTATTTGCTTTTATAGTAAAAACTCTTTAATTAGCATACATTATGGCAAAAGTTCACAACCTCCTCTTTAAAAATTCTCTTTAAATCCCTTTCATTTGGGAAGTGATCCCAGTTGGTCCCTCAATCACAGAAAATGACAGCTCTATAAAGACAAAAGTTTCACAGAAATAATATGAAGCAAAATATCCTTCACATAAATTATATAAATATAAGAACATAATTTTATTATTTTCTATTTGATTATTTATTAAATAATTTCAAGAATAACAAGAACTTATGTTTGCATGCATCTTTATTACATTTATTTTTTAGAATAATATGTGAAGAATTAGACAAACACATCCAATAAGATTTGAACTGAATGATTGCACAAGACTAGTACACATTAAAGTCAAATTTGTCTAATACATGCTGTCTATCTAGTAAAGAAAGCTCCTCTTGAGAGTGCAGTTTGAGATCCAGTATTACACAAAGTACAGCAAAAAATAGCAGGACATTATGTTGAAAGTGGCCACTTTCTTAGGGAGCAAATGTTCTATTAGAAGCACAGTAAATATAAGAATATGAGAGCAATTTTTTTTTTTTTTTTACAGAATCAATTTGTAAAGGGCTCATCAAACAATAATTATCTGCCCTCATCTTGTGGACAATTGTAATAACTCCTAAATCTGCAAAAGGATCTGATTAACAGATGCTGACTGAACACAATCCTCCCTGCTAAAAATAGCTTAAGAAACTTTGAATGTTCTAGCAACTGTTGTTGATAGAGGAGTTGGCACAACTTGCTTTCCACTTTGGATGATTTCTTAGGCAAGCAAAATATATCTTCAAGAGACTTTTGTTCATTAATTACTATTCTGGTCTTCTCACTAGATGAAAAAGCAGATCAACAAGTATGTAACAGCAACAGAGCAAAATGAAAAAAAATTAAACTGAAAAAACTTTTGGAATGCTGAAGTTGTCTTGCTCAAACTTAGTTTGATATTCAGTGCCACTGAGAAAGAATTATCTGCTTTGTAAGGCAGGAACATGTGGTGGTTCACCTACAAGAGTGATTACCTGGCATCCAAACCTAACTTAGTAAATGGAACAGACATATTGCACATGGAGACTTCCAAAATCATTTCAATCTGCAATGACATACTGAGGAGGATAAAAGAGTTTCAGGGGAAATATTGCCTATTGCCATTAATACATCAGCTATCTGACCATATCTCTCACATATAGCTCTAATGTGTCTTTTTACAGTAGAAGATGAATTCAGGTGTGAATTTCTATAGATAGGAAAGAAAGTGATAATTTTTGTTTTCTGTGGGTTTATAGGTCTGCAGATGAACAGAGGGATGGTGAGGATTGGGATTTAACTGGAAGCCACAGATTTTAGCAAAATGATATTAAGACAGGTCTGACAAACTTGCCTATCTTAATGTTCTAAATTTGAAAAACAAGTCTTGGCAAGTCAGACTAGATGAGGAATCATCCAAAGTGCACACTTTAGTACACCCTGGGGTAGATATATGTTTTCCCATCTGCCTTTTGAAATAAATTAAGAATTGAGACTCATGATACATTAAAAAAAAGATCAATGAAACATTTGGAGATACTGAGATTTTCCACATAATTGTCAATGACATGCTTATACCAAAGGCAATTTGGGCAGATTACCATGAGATGCTAAAAAAGCTTAAGTCAAGACCCTAAGGATAAAACATCACTTTCAATTCTATTGATCCAGTTTTTGCTAAAAAATTATGTATAAAAAGAAGGCACCCACATGAAAGAAAGAAAATCTGCTTGCAGAAATGTTTGAATCACAAACTAATGGATATTACTGTAGGCATCACACACAAACATTGAAATCACAGAATAATTATGAAGTATGTCAGGTGTATGAAAATTTCCACAAGAATGTAACTGCACAAACTGCATTAGAAGAACATGACAAGGTCCTGAATCAGAGATTGCATTGGCATTCTCCTTTACTCTGCTTCTATGATTCCAACAAGCCAGTGGCAATTCAAGCAGATGTGTTGTATTTTCAAACGTTTATCAATATAACAGACACAAATATTACCTTTGTTTCAAAAACAGATGAGTTTATAAGTTCTTGTATAAAAAGAAGATTATGGAGATACTACTGATCACTGGTCTCATAATAGGAAATGTTGTTACTAGCTGATTCTGAGCAGATCTGAATCACAAGTAACTCAAAGACACTTTATTTGAACCTCTCAAAAATTTGATTCAAAATTCAGATGTCAATCTGGTGTATTTATTGTGGACAAATAAGAAATGCACTACAAGGAACTACACAATAGAACTGTGAAAATATGGCAGATGTGTATTCACTATACACTTAGTAAAGTTTTTAAAACAAACAAGCACACATGGAAATGTTTGTGATGTAAAACTTTATTGGTGATCTCATAGCAAAGAAAATACAGATGTCTATGCAAACTATAACAACAGTTGAATAACAGCTTGAATTTTCAGAGATATAATTTCATTACAATGTGACAATGATTTCTAAATGAAATTGGGTGCAAAATGTTATATGGTTTTTATGGGACACAGAGTGCTTACAGAATGAAAGCTCAAGGCAGGAAAATAATATATTGGCTAGGTATGGTTTACATTCAGCTGAGCTTAGATGTTCATATTCTATGAGCAGAAACAGGGGCCAAAGTTGAACGTGTGTTTCAAAATATGCATAAGGATTCATTTCAATGCCATAAGGTTATCTCAGGGTGTGCCAAAGGACACTATGCCCCCTTAAAGCAGCATGGTCAAGTTAGGATCAAACCAAGGTTTGTGATTTTTGTTGGCTTAGGGAGATCTAGGGGAAAGGACAGGACATAAATTTGGGTACAAAAAAAAAGAAGAGTAATTCTAGGAAGTTATGATGGATTCTAAATGATAGATACTTCTAAGAATGCAGAAGCTCTTGTCATTTTTATGTCACCATGATACCTACATGCCTTTCATGTTAGTCAGCAGTCTGAGCAGCAAATACTTCCTGTACTGCAAAACATTCCTTACAAGGATTGTCCCATAAACAGCTGATACAAGACAACAGCTTATGGTATATAGAAAGTCAGGAGATAAACACATTAAAACATTGAATAATTATAAAAGTAATGTAATTTGAGAATAGGTATATTAAAAGGTTATTTTCTGAATTCAGCATTTTAAATACAGCCTAAATTGAGACAATTTTTGAAAACAATGGACAAGTTAAAGGCTGGTAGCCTTTCCCACCTCATTCTACTGTTTCTTTCCTAAGAGGTTTTTTTTTTTGCATAGATGGTTCTTATTCTCGTTATTGTCTTCTCTGTAAATATTGCAAGAGAGATGTAGAAGCTCCTGCAAATATTAGAATTGCTGGTTGGTGTTATCTTTATTCTTGTTCATCTCTGGTTTTAAGTTAACATTGTACCACAGAATTAGGTTGCATTTTCTTATGATGCTATTGCAAATACCTAATGCTGTTCACTACATGAAATTGTTTTATCATATTTCAGCCCCATAAAAGATGGATTATTGATTTAAACAAGATTTTAAAAATATTTTTTAATATTGATTGATTAAAAAGGAATATTCATTTTAAAAGTGCATATATTTAATTACTTATTTTAACAAGCTAACTTCAAATATCTATTTTAATTCTGATATCTTTCCTTAAGTCAAAGAGAAAAAATTGCTACAAAACACTAGCTTGCAATGAAGCAATGACTAGGTGGATTTGATGGTGTTTAAATTTATCACAATCAGAAATCTAAGTTTAAGAGTTAAATTTTTTTCTCATATTAATATATTAACAGATTAAATAGCATCATACTTTACTACTGACATAAATGCAATGCAAAGAAAAAGGTAGTACTTTGGGTTATCAGTAGGAGTTAGAATGTCTTTTCTATTTATTTTTTTAAGTAAAATCTTAAAAAAAAAAAACCTACATCTAGTATTCAGTTATCCTAAGAAATGTATTAAGTTGAAAACTACACAATACTTTAAAAACTAGTTAACTTTAAAAAAAAACCAAAAAACTCTACATATCCTTGTAACACACTGAAAGAATTAAATGATGCTGTGGTGAAGGTAGTACTTAGGTAAATTAACATATACAGATGAATCTTTAATTAAATGCACAGTATCTACTTTCAGAATTATTATCTAAATTTGTATCCAATTAATTTTAAATATATCGTATTGTATCTTTTTGATTTTCACACCCTATTAGGGAAGTGAAATTGATGTGAAAGCTATGTCACAGGAATAACTTTGACCTATTGTATTTCCAAAGAGTACAGACATACAGTATTGTGGCGGGTTACACTTGGCTGGCTGTCAGATGCCCCCTAAGCCACTTTCTCACCCCCTCTTCTCTTCAGAAAAAGTGGAAAACAAGTGAAAAGTCTCAGAAAGAAAGCAAGGAAAAATACTCATTAATTACCATCACAGGCAAAAGATGTTTGAGTGGGGAAAAATTAATTTAATGCCAAATAGAAATGGTGTAGGATGGTGAGAAACAAAGACAGAAATAAAAGCATCTTTCCCCTGCCCTCCCCTTCTTCCCAGGGTCAACTTCACTTCTTTCTTCCTGTCACTTCGATTGCCTCCCTGCCTGAAGAAGTGGAGGGGAATTAGGAATGGTTACAGTTAGTTCATAACATTTTGTCTCTGCCGCTCCTTCCTCCTTCTCACTTTTCCCTTGCTTCAATGTCAAGTCCCTCCCACATGATGAAGTCTTTCACAAATTCCTCCTGTGTGTATCCTTCCCATGTGCTAGAATTTCCCAGCTGCTCCAGCATGGCTCCTTTCCATGGGATACAGTCCTTCAGAAAGAGACAGTTCCAATGTAGGTTCCCCAAGCCGTAGTTCCTGCCAGAAAACCTGCTCCTGCAGGATGAGCTCCTCTCCACAGCCCAAGGATCCTGCCAGCAGCCTGCTGTGGCGTGGGCTCTTCTTTTTCCAGGGCACATCCACCTGCTTCAGTGGGGGCTCTTCCATGGGCTGCAGGGAAATATCTGATTTGCAGCTGAAGCACTGCCTCCTCTCTCTCCCTCCTCCTTCACTAACCTTAGTGTCTGCAGAGCTGTTTATCTCTCTGCTGTCCAGTGATTTTTACCCTTTCCTAAATGTTATCACAGAGGCACCACGAGCATTCCTGCTGGGCTCAGCTTTGATCAGTAGTGGTTCTGTAGAAGAGCCTGCTGGAACTGGCAAAAAAAACTGCACAAAGAGAAAAAACTGAAAAAAACCTGACAAAAAAGATAATAGCATAACATAACATAACATAACATAATGTATAACATAAATAAAAACAACCCACCATTTTCCTGTGTTTTGCACCTCTTGGCCTCCTCCTGCATAATACCAGAGGTAGTATCTTTTAAAAGACCTTTTAACTTTTGCCTTGCAAGGTGTCTGATACACATACTTTTTGTTCTAAAGGAACATTACTAGAAGTTTCTCCTTTTTAAATAGTAGGCCAGAAATTTAACTGGGGAATTCCTAAGTGTAAGATTGGTTGATTTTTTTTTTTTAGGAAACTTAAGGACAAGAACATATATTTTCCAGATATTTTTATTTCCTTTCAAACTAAAAAGATTCTTAGATATAGTAGAATACTATATCTAAAGGAAAAGGGAAAGGGAAATTAATTAAAATAAAATAGTGGTCAAGACTACCAGGCATCCTCTCCTAGCACAACAGATCACTTTTTGAGAGATTCAGAGACATTTGTAAAGTTGCCAACACAATTGGCAGTGAAACCTGAGAGAGCAGAAGCCACTGATAGAGACTTAATTTATATAGCTTTCATTTTTAGCACTCAGAACCTAATGCAGGAAAAAAGAAAGAGAGAAGTGGTATGGCATAATCAACAGAATGCTATTATCAAGACCATTGCAAAAAAGTTTGATTAATATAGGCTCTTTTCAAAAGTTATGTTAAATCACAGAACCCTAGAAAAGCCTAGATTGGAAAGGACCTTAAAGATCACATAGTTCCAGCCTCCCTATTTGCCCATATACACACACACATATATAATATACACACACACACACACACACACACACACACACACACACATCTGTGTTGTGGCTGCGATAGTACTTCGAGTTGAGCAGTGTATTCTGATTAGGAAAAAATTTGTTTATTTAGTGAACACATTACAAAACCATGCCTCTATGGCTGAACTAACCTCTTGCTGTGGAAATGCAAGGAGGAAAAAATCTTAACTTTCCCGTTCTCCAAAATACACTTCTTTATATTCTTTTTTTCTTTGTAAAGCCATTATTAATCTTGGTCAAATGGCAATGAAATTCTTTCAGAGATGCTAGACTGCTTAATTTAGATAGAGAATCATTGATTTTAAGATCTATTACATGCCCTGAAAAGCAATAAGCTTAATGATAAACTATGGATATTGAAGAGTATGATTGCACTCATAATTTAGACTATGAGTACAGCTACAGTATGGGAAAGTTTTCACTTAGTGATAAAGCATCTGACACAGTAGTGTTCTTAGCTCTCTGAAATAATTCTGATCCTGCTGGTATATGAAAAATAATTCATAAAATGGTAACAGAAAATAAAGATGAGAAAAAAGTGTTGAAAAAATAAAAAAATATTTTAAAATGGAATTAGAATGATTATGTGAGCATACAAAAGAAAGACAAAGAATGAAATGCGGTATGATTGTGCTTTTCCTAATTGACACGTAGGCTTTTCTCTGAAGATAGTCAGGGTATTGCTACTTTTTTGTGAATGCTAAGATTTCTCCATAAGCTTCTAAAAGTGATTCAGAATAGAATAACCATAAATTCTTTTTGTTGGTAAATCAGTTGAATGCTCTCCATGATTAAATACAATTTATATAATCACAAATATGATGTTTCAACTGAAAATAATAAATTAATTGAGAAACAGACAATTGATGTGTTCACAGATTTATTAGCTCAGTAATCTCTATCTCCAAAACATAAATCACATGAAGAGAAGTTAGAATCAAAGCCAATCTATCAAGGTGCTAAAAGAAATAAGGAAAGGAAACCTTAGACATAATTCACTATTCTGTTATTCTACTTTTATACTAATGGAATCCACAGGCTTTTTTCCTTGTAGACATTTTGAAACCAGCTTAATTTATTGGCTATTCCAGTAGACAAAGCATCATAAACTACAATCACCAGCAGTTTCCCAGAATATCCATTCCCTGGAATACATAAGAACCGAAGGTTTTAATAGAAACTTGCTCAGCTTCTGTGTTTAAAAGGAAATGCGTACTCACAAATACCAACACAATGAAAATTCAAAATTGGTTGCCTGTGCATTATTTTTATCAATTTTAAACCAAACATGAGATGGAAATTTTACTTACTTATCTTTTATAGTCTTGATTTTTATTATTCAGAAAAATTCACTGTTTTCATAAAAAGTTTGGGTTACATCTGAATTACTGTTGCAGCATTGCTTCTATATGAAAGGATCAAGCCATTGTGCCTTCCAAGTGCCTTGCACCGAACCCTAGATTTATTGCTTTCCTCACATGTACACAAGTTGCATCACCAGCTTCAGCAAGGCTCTTTTTGGTTTACTTCAGTTTAGCCAACAATTCTGTGTTCCTCCAAAATGTAAACGTCAGTACCATTTTCCCCGGAAATGTAAGTACTGAAACTGTGTATTTTACCAAAGCCCTAAAATGCCTGTGTATATTAAGAATTTCATTTGTGATGCGCTCATTCTCAGCTGTCATCAGTGCCAGCTGGCAGCCAGGCAGACTGTAAGGATCTCCAAATGAAACTATCTAAATCTCTCCTTGATCTCCTAGAAGACACCTGCATGCCTATTTCCCGTTCTTTCTCTAAGTTAAACAGAAATTTTATGCACATTCTTTTCCACTACTTTTCATCAAGAAGTGAATTCAGGTTATTAACATAAAAAGTTACTCAGTGGGTAAACTCATTGTCAGTTAAGCAAAGGATTGTATTAATTCTGTCAAAAGTATCAATTAGGCATATTATATTTTGGTTTGAAGATATGAAAATATGAAACATTTCAGTCTTATTAGAGCTGCAAAACTGATTTCACATGGAAACGCCAATTTAAGTCACATATAAAGTTTATCCTAATACTTATCATAATGCATTTTATGGATATAAGAGCATCACTGTTCAGAAGATGTAATGAGCATAACAATAATAGAGATGGTTTATTCACCCTTTTTACTTCTTTGAAGGTGTCATCTCATGGAAAAATTCCAAAACAAAGAAGATGTGGTGATGTGTATCCACCCACCCAAACCCAGACCACCCCATCCTATCCCTCCTTTCTTTTTTCTCAGGCTTCTCTGTGATCTTGGAGCTCCTGTTACCCCTGAGATTTATGTAATGAGCTGGGTGGTACAGTGAGGCAGGAATGGCACTGACTGCACCAGGACAGCACTGGCTGCATTTCAATGGTGAAGAACAAGAGCTGGGATAATCAGTCATTGCATGGCAATGTTGGAATGGTCTGTACCTGAGCCATAACCAAAAGTCATGCTATTATTGTTGCTGAAGTTTTTGAAAGCAATTTCAGTTGGTACTAGAAACAATTTCCAATTGTTTTGGAAGTCAAGTCTGTAACTACTGACCTGAGACTAGAAAATTTATGTATGATTAAAGCAATCATCTTGAGACCCTATAAACAGCAGTCTTAAGTGAAACCTTTTGAGCTCTTCTGGGCTACAGTGGGCTGCACCAGCACTTTCCTCTGAGTGAGATGCCTCTCAGAACTTTTTGGAGAGTTTGTGATATTCAGAGCGCTGTTGACTGATGACAGAGCCTGGGGTGATATCCTCATGTCTCAAGGCTCAACCCTTCACCCACTGAGAACAGCCAAAGCTTTACGTGTGAGCATTTCTCTGACTCTCAAGTAAAGTTTTCCACAAGAATGCCTTTGTGTCCTTAATGTCCTTTATGTCCGTGTGTGTGTGTATGTGAATGGATGAAATATCTTATAATAGGTGTATCATCAATATCACTATTTTGAATCTGTACTAGAGCACAGTACAGTTGTAATAAAACTTGTTTTATCACTTTGTAAATCAGTCAGTGGTTAAGTGCTGTTCTTAAGGACACATATAATGGCACTAAATTACATTCAACACCTGTGTTTTTTGCCTTAAATTCTACTCATTTTTATAGCATATTTCCGCAATATTAAAACTGACACACACCTCCCACTAACCATCCTGACAGTACAACAGTACAACAAATTTTACATCAAGGAGGAGAAAAAAATCACTAGAGATATACAAGAAGTTATTTTAGTCCTTAAGGAAGATCTTTCTGGGAGAAACACTTTATACAAGTTCAAGTTCAAACTTTAGCATCCCTTTTGAAAAAAAAAAAAGCAAATAAGAGCAAATCTGTCATTGGGAATCAGAATATCAGCTGTAACAACGCTCTCTTACGAATCTTTGCTTCTGAGAAAGACTTTTATAGTTCTACCATTCCTCAAACTGCTGTGAGGTAATTTGACAAGTGATTTCCAAACTGTCAAGACTTTTAACAGGAGCACTGTAGGAGCAGATGCACTCATAATACCTTGCAGGAAATTTAAGTATTTTAAGCAAGTGAATATCTGTAGGCAGGTGTTTCACAAGGATTCCGTGCAGTTTAAGTGAGTATTGAAAGTGCCAAAATTCTACAAATTGGACATTGAATAAGAAGAACACTTGAATTTCAGAACTCAATAGATTCTCTTTAAATTTTATCTAAGATATTGCTTTATTTGCTTTATTTTGATATAGGCTTATGTAATCTGACCATTATAATCTAGTGACTTTCTACTTTGCCTGTCCTATTTAGATAAATCAAAAAAAACCTTCTCTTTATCTGAAGTATAAAAAGGATTAAAATCAAAATGGAAATTCAGTTTTGGATATAGATTGAGAATCAACTTGGAGGAAAATTCAAACTTGAAATGACACAATGAAATGTAACTATTCACAGAGAAAGGTAATGGTAGAATCATTGGAAGAAAGAGACAAATTTAAAAGGAATAAGAGACAAATTAAAGCAAATAGGTTTTGCTTTGGAAATAAGTTTTTCTGTCCTCTCCCCACTTTCTTACCCCTTTGTCACCTCCTAATCATAACTTCTGAAAAGTCCTGTTTCCAAATTTAATTTAAAATAAATAAAAAAATAAATAAAAACCCACCAAAAAACCCACCAAACAAAAATCCCCAAACCACCAAAACCAAAGAAAACTTTTCCCTGATCATCAAGAAGGCATATGGTCCCCACATTTTCATTTTTTCCTTCTCTGTTTAACCACACTTACACAAACTTCCTCCCTTTAAAGCAAAGTGAGGCTTTAGCATTTTGGCAGTATTCAGAGACTTTTGTCTTTTGGATGCAGGCTTCAAAATGGAAGTCATGAGGGTTAAGACATGAAACAGTCTTTTGAACTATGTTTGCTTGCTAATCCATCTCTTTGTGTGCATACATAACCAACAGTGTCAGATGAGGATAAAGAGAAGCATCATGAAAAGATATAATTTTCACCTCCATTTGCAACTTTTCAAAAAAATATCACTTAGCAGCTTCTTAAAGAACAAGTGTTAGACAGGAAAATTAAAGAGATCATAAACAAGCAATTAATAAGGGCATTTTAATATAGTTTCTATGAAGTAGGAGAAATTTGATTTGAGGTTTTGTTTTGTGGACCACAGAATCACAGAACTAAAGAATGGTTTGGGTTGGAAGGGTCATTATAGACCACCTAGTTCAACCCCCCCTGGCATGAGCAGAGACACCTTTCACTAGAGCAGTGAAAGAGCTCAGAGCCCCATCCAACCTGGCCTTGAACACTGCCAAGCATGGGGCATCCTCAGCTTCTCTGGGCAACCTATTCACCACCCTCACAGTAAAGAATTTCTTCTGAAAGTCTTCTCAATATCTAAATTTACCCTCTTTCAGTTTGAAGACATTCCCCCTTGCCCTATCACTAGCAGGGCATTTTTTGTAAGAAGTCTCTCCAGCTTTTTTGCAGGCCTCCTTTAAGTATTACAGGCCCCTCTTCCTTACTAACATCCCTTTATGGTTGGGAGACCGCTGAATATTGCACTGTCTGCTTTAGAACTTCTAGCTCAGAAGCAGATTGTAATATACAGGGAAAATCTGTTCTAGTTGGTTTTGAAATCAGAAATAAAGGCTGTTGGAAAATAAAAAAAAAATGCATTAATAATGTTTGCATTATTGGAAAACAAAACAAAATTAAAAAGTATGTAAATTGGGATGTATTTAATAACTGTACAAAGGCAAGGCAAGGCAAAGGCAAAAGAAAAGGAAAAGGAAAAGGAAAAGAAATAGGAAAAGGAAAAGGAAAAGGAGGAAAAGGAAAAGGAGGAAAAGGAAAAAGTAGTATTAAAAATGCAAAGCTACCACTTGTTTCAGCCACACTTAGCTTTTAAAAATTGGCAATTCTACTTTAAAGCAACAAAATTAAATGACAAAATTAAATAACAAAATAAAACAGTACTGTTACTTTCCAAGGACGTCAACAGTATGAAGAAGCACATACCTGCCTCTTAAGATAAGAAGAAATCCCTGAAGGTATGAGGATTTGAAAACCATCTGATAATGCTTTTCTAAGCCTCTGAGATTTCTATGCATGTTAAGGTAACTTCTGGGCAAAGATTTAAGTTTGAAACCGATACTTAAGCACAGCTGAACCACCATGAACAAAAAATAAATAATGATGATTATCCCAATTCCAGTGAATATGCTGGGGAGAAGATAACTACACAGTATGTGCTACACAAGATAGGGCTCAGGCCATTGTTTGGGGCAACAGCATTCCAGGAACATGCCTGGAAGTGAGTAGTTTCAGGGTTCAAATGTCAACATAATCTGAGTGTAGTCTTTTTATGTCTATATTTTTGTGATCCTGTTGCATGAGGATTAGCCTATTGAGGCAAATCCAGAACAAATAAATTGCTACTAAACTTCTGAGCGCTATATGTGTTAAGCTAATGATGACTGACAACTACAGAAATAAAGATTTGCTGCAATGAATGTTCCAAGCAGAAAAACCCCAAAAACATAAACCAAAGAAGTACCCTCAAACCCTCACACACTTCTTAGTTATGACATTCATTAAAACGATGAAAGAAATTAGAATTTTTTTCAACAGTGTAAGTTGTTTAGAAAACTCTATTGAAGATAATGTTTTAACATTGTCTTTATTTCAAAAGGCAGTAGTCAGTAAATAATAGAATCAGTCAATACTGTTGATACTGGTACAAAGATCAAGGAAAACTAAGGAGAGAAATTTTGAAGGGCTCCTTAATACTATTCTCTTGGGTGAAGGTATTTTAAGTTCTTTTACTGGGGAAAACAGGTTGCTGAAAGGAATTTAAATATCTGCTGTGAGGGATCCCCTCCTTCTGTCACTATGTCACAGAAATTGCTTCTTTGTGGCATCAGACTTCTGCACTGGGTTCATGTTCAAACAAAATAAAAGTATGTTTAAATGAAGAGGAAGGTCTCAGATAAGTATTCCAAGATGCCAAAATACAGGACTCTGTGCAAATGAGTGAGAAGTACTTGGAGATCTGAATATAATCTGAATATAAATACCAAATGCCTTAACCATACATCACTTAATTGATAGTGCTTTCATTTAGCTATGCACTACATGGAAGGCACAGACCACCTCCTGCAGGGTAGACTTCCAGCAACAAAACAGAAAGGTTGAACAGAATATATGGGATCTACATTCTGATAGAAATATTAAAACCAAAGAGACACATAAGTAAGTCTTGATAAAATTAACTATCTCTCATTAGAAGGCAGTAGCTCAAGAATGCATCTAAAGACACTACAAACTACATTTTAGAAGTGCTGGTGCCCACCTTTCTGACAGGAGCCTAAAGAGAAATAGATATGTTTGAATAACAAGAAATGTTTAACCCTGAGATGGGGTAAGAACACAAAACAGGATGAACAATAAAGAAAATAATAATGCCAAGCACTATATGAACAAAGTCATTGAAGATAAACACTAATTCTAAGATACCTGACAACAGATGTTACCTCAGAAATACCTTAGAAATATCCTGGAGCTGAAGCATATGCCAGGAAAGAAAGTGTTTCTTTAAATAAAACCTCAAATGTTGCTGACCTAGTTAGTATTTGCTCTCCAAATTTTGCTACTTTTATCGAAGCAAAAGGAATAGCCCCCTACATAAACATCAATATTCATTTTAATAGTTTATAAATCAGTTATTCCTGTGAAAATCATCTTGTAGTTTGGGGGGGTGGGGACTGAGAAGGTGTCAGCTTTCCTTAGTATTGTTGTAGAATTTGCAATCGCCAATACATATTTGTCTTTTGATTTAGTTTTGCTGTAGTGAGTTTATGATAAGAATCAATATTTATTTCTAGCAAGCTATGTAATTTGATGACAGGTGGCTTTAGTATTCCTGGATCTATTTTCTGAATTCTGTGAATCTGAGGTGTCATTTTTTCTTACTCAGGAGAGTGAAAGGAAGCAACACTTTTAATACGTGATTCTGGATTATAACTGAAATTTGTATCCACAAAAGGAGAAAAACAAAAGTTTGTACTATAGCTGTTTTAACAGGAGATAAACAATAATTTACCAGGAATGGTCTAAATATCAGTGGTCCTGATCCTGTGGCAATGGAGTGCTATCTGAAGGTCTCTTCCAGTCTTTATTTCTATGATTCTGGGAAGATTTCCAGAATAGATAGATTAACTGCTGCATTATAAAAAATCTCAGGAATAAACTTAGGCTCTACCACAAGTTGAAAAATTGGTCACTCAATAAAAAGTTACGTTTCAGAGGCCAGAGAATGCACTTACATTGTGAGAAATAGCAAAACTCAAGCTGAGTTTCAAAATCTCTTATAATGCACTATATCTGTAATCAGAGAACAACAAATCATAGAATCATAGAACATCCTGAGTCAGAGGAGACCCTTAAGGGTCATTGAAGTCCAGCTCATGGCCCTATACAGGGCAAATCCCAGAGTCACACTATGTGTCTGAGAGCATTGTTTAAAGGCTTCTTGAACCCTGTAAAATGTGAGGAACTGGGACTGAGTTAGGCAGATTATTTTTTCCCATGACATTGTTGAATTTTACCCCATTTTATCCCAAACTTTCATTTTAATCTTTGAATGGGTTCACAAATGTAACTTATCAGACATTTTGAAAGGATAGCAATAAAAGCTATTTGTATTAGAATGACTAAGTACATGTTTGGTTTAACACTTTGAAAATTTGAGGGCTGGAAGAGGTAATATTATTTTTCAGGAGATAACTAAACAGTTTATGACAAGTATTTTATAAACGCAGGAAAAAAGGCATCAGTTTCTTGGCAGAAATGTTCATCCACTGCTTTAATGAATAGTTTTGAAAACATTTCTGATTTCCTGTATACATTTGTGTGATAAAAACTCCTCTAAAATTTTTCATCTTCTGTTTCTGTACCCAGATCAGATAATTACAGTTTTTAAAAATTATAAGTGCATAGATTGATAAATGCTCAATAATAGTTTCAAATTAATTATAAACATAGATTGGTAATTTAGGTGTAAAATAATATATGGATAAGCATTTAAACATCAGACCATTTTCAAGATCACACTAAATAAATCGTCTGAACCCATTATGTGAATACATTAAAGACATCAACTGAGGTGCAGATGAAAGAGGCAATGACATTATCTTCCACTTTTGAACTTGTTTGAATCACTTGAAGCAGTGAAAGATTTCTGTGAGGTAAGAAAAGTATGTCAGGGACAGAAAGAGAGGTAAAATGCAAATAAATATCTCCCTAATCTAGTAAGAGGTGGAAATTTGGATTATTCTCTTTTATCCAGAAAATTACCACATGCACATTTCCTTTGGGGAATATAAAGGTTTGTGATCAATCCTAGTGCTTGCATTCAGTTATAAACTCTGGGTCAATGACACAGTGGCACCTTCCCATAACACTTCCCCCTATTTATATTTCAACTGTTCATATACCATATAATTAATAGTCATGAGATAAAATATTTACCTAAAAACAGGCACAAGTCTTGCCACCCCTTAAGTGAACTCCATAACTCCTGGGCTGGTCCTAACCATAAAAATATTTTTCTTACCCTCTCTCTCTGGCTTGGATGAAGCTTTCATGAGTTTCATACAAAGCAGAGTAACAGAAAATAGCAAGAAAAATTCTCTGAACTACTCATAACCTCATAATTACAGGAATTGCTGGAACAGGTGCATTTGGCTCTCCTCAGGCCATACTGTCTCACACAGTATGTCTATTAGTTAACAGTTAAAAACAATCTCTTTCTAAAGTGAAGAAAGGATAAACTGAATATCTCCATCACCATTGTGTGTTTTGTCCCAAATATATCACCCTGCCTCCACCTGCTTCAAAAGAGAATTCTGCCTAAGAGTGTTTGCTGTGTGAGGTTCTTTGCCAGATGTCAACAGAATCTGAATTAGAGGCTTCAAAAAAATTTTAACAATAAATTTTGATAATTTTACCTAAAAATAAGAAATTACTGTGGTAAAATAAACCAAGTATCTTGCATCTCTTATTTCAGTTACAATTGCTTTTATACTGCCCTTCCTAGAGGTTGTGTAGTACCCATCTCATTGTAAAAGTGAATATTCCTTGGCATTGGCTTTCTGTTCCAGAGAAGACAAATCTAAATATACCATTTCAAAAATCAGTCTACACTTGTGTCCCAATATCTCATCGTTTGGTAACAGAATTTTTTGGACAACATGGTGAAATTTGAGAAATACTTCTGAGATTTATGCAAGAATTTAGGAAGCAGAGGTGCTGAACCTTACAAAACTCAAGGAAGCATTTAACTCAGGTATCTCAAATGGATATTCAAGAACTCCTCTTAAGGCATGAAATTAATGCTGAGAACCTTCAATTCCTGAGTAAATCTCACCCTCATTTCTCTGTTTACCTAATCCTCCTTTTCAAAAATCTGACATCTAAATATGCAGAAAAATCTCTTAATAAATCATAAAAGTTAGCAATAAATCCTCTTTTATATTCTTAGTGCTTGAGAAAACATCATTTCACAATAATAATGTGAGTCTGAAATAAATGGTTGATTCATTTGAAGTTATTTTGGGGATTCTTTTAAGCTGCCCAGTTACTTGCTGAAAAGCAAAAAACTGAGAATGGACATTCCTAAAAGTGATGTGTGGAAAGTTCTATTGAGTGTTGCCTTCCAAATCTGAGATATTACTAGAGAGTAGTTGCCTGCTTAACTGAGTGCCATTTTTTTACTAGTTAGCAAAGAGAGACACATCTCTTTCAGGTTTCAATAATTTTCAATATCAGTTGCACTAATCTTTTCATTTTCTCAGCATAATTTTCTGTAACACCCTTAGCTTAGGAAAAAAGTTTACTGCCCTCAGCTTACAGACATGAAATCTGTTTTATAAAAGGAATAGAATTGTTGGGTTGTTTTTTTTTTTTCTTTCCTCTTTTTGGTAGGCATACCACCTTTGCTCTCATGACAGAAAAGTCACAGAAGTGTTTTTGAAAACAGACTTTCAGCTTTTCACTCTTCATTTGACATTTTGAGATGTCATGTTAGTTTCTTTTATGTTTGATAGACATTGAATTTCTATTTTAAATTATTTTGAACACTCTGAAATACTTTGGTATATTTCAGACTTGGAATAAAAATGTTAAATAGTTGCTGTAAATGCTTATGTCTCAGCGGTCCTCAAAAAAAAAATCTGTTTTTCTGACTGTGTCTGACAAGTTGCTTGAATCCTGCAGGGCACATAACCATTCCTACCCACATTGTCAATGACAGCAGCCTGTAATTAAACTATTTGTTTGCATTAATTGCAAAAACTTCACATGAGTTTATAATTCCCCGCTGAAAGGAATGGTTTTCCACAGACAAGATAATTAAGTTCCACATATCAGACAACTATGCAGCTACTTATTCTTTCCACATACACCTTTGGCCTTTACTTCAGCTGAATACATTACAGGAGGTTTCAAATGTGCTAAAACTACCATAAGTTAAGTGAAAGCTTTGTTTTGTGTTCCCAGCTGACAACAGATAGTTTTGGTAGGGTGGGCTTTTCTGTGTTAGCTACAGGAGTGCCTTCTTTCAAAAATGACAATTTTACTATAGAATGCCTTTAGATGAAGGACCCAACCACTTCATTTACACCTCAATTGCATTTTTATCACCATTCCCTTCCTGGCTGGTGTATTTGCTCTTTTACTGTATAAAGTTTCTCGTGTATATCTTATGCAATCCAATGAATTTTATGGTCTTTTTGAAGCAATTTAATGAAAGAGATTAAATTTTTTTAATGTGGTGATACATGCAGTTATCTGACACCTACAGAAGAGACACTGAATTGTCACTCTGCAGACATTCATTCTTCTTGCCAATAAAATATATTTTTTTCCTCAGAATCTCACATAAGCATTTTTCAAAAAAATTCTTCCTCTGGATGATCAAAAATAATTTTATATAATTGGACTGCATCAAATTGCTTCTAAATAAGAAATTTATTCACCCAAAAGAGCAAATATTCTATGCCAGTGATGTCAGCTGAAATATGAGATCTGGGTAGCATATTATTTCTGTTTTCTCGAGATAAATAAATACTAAGACTGAAATTTTCACTAGTTCCTGAGAAATTGTCCAAGAAGACTGGGAGAGCAATCTTTTTGCGGACAAGGATTTCCTGTTAATAACTTGAACTGAAATGATAGTGAGGCTGTTCTTCAGAAGATTCTAAAGCTAGAATCTGAGTGAGAAAAATGAGAATTTACTACTCATACAAAAATATATGTAGGTAGATACTTTTCTCTAAGTAAGAAAAGGAAGATAATATAAACTGAAATTAAAACAGGACTCTAAATAAAGTTCTTGTGAGAATAATAAATAATGAAAGATACATAATCATTAATTCCTTGTCTTTAATAAGAAGGGTTAAATATAATAGGTATACTCACTGTCTCTTTTTTATAATAAATTTTAGTATTACTTTCTGATTTTTTCTATTACATTTCAAAATACTACCCATAAGAGTTTATTTTAGTCTTTACTGACAAAATAAAATTGTGTGTAGATTAGTGATATAATTATAAAAAATAATGAAAAAAAAATCCAAAAAATAACTTCACTTCTTTGAAGCATTAAGATAGATTAGAACAATTTCAGTTGAAACGTAGCTACAATGATCATCTCATCCAATTGCCTGACCAATTCAGGGCTGAAAGAGTTAGTTATTAAGGGCATTGCCCAAATGCCTGTTAAACATTTACAGGTTTGGAGCACCAATGACCTCTCTAGGAATCATATTTCAGTGTTTGCCCACCCTCATGGTAAAGAAATACTTCCTAATATCCAGTCTAAACCTCCCTATTGCAGCTTTGAGCCATTTCCATGCCTGTTCAGCTAGGCTTTGTCATGATTCAGATTCGATGGTGTGATACAGTGTGTCAAAGAGACCAGATCATTCAGTCATGGTGTGCAGCTAAAGAAGCCTTTTTCACCCATTAAAAAGCTTACTAAGCAAGGCATAATTAATGTTTCCTTATCTTTATCCCAGACAGGCTTATTAAAGTAAAATAATTAGCAAGAGGATTGAAAAATTTTGCAACACTGTACTACTTAGTTTGGTTGGGATAGAGTTATTTTCCTTCATAGCAATTTGTATGGGTCTGTGCTTTGGACTTGTGATGAAAACAATGTTGGAAACACATGGATGTTTTTATTATTGCTGAGCAGTGCTTGCACAGCCTCAAGGTCTGCTCTGCTCCTCACCCCACCTCACCCCAGCAGCAAGTAGGCTGGCATTGTGCAAAGTTGTCCACAAGAGAGCACACAGCAGGGGCAGCTGACCCCAAATAAACTTAAGAGATATTCCATTCCATGTTGCATCAGGCTTGGCAACAAAAGCTGAGAGGAAGAAAGCAGAAGGAGGGGACAATCTGAGTGCTGGCATTTGTCTTTCAAAGTGACCATTATACTTGATGGAGCCCTGCTCTCCTGGGCATGGCTGAACACCTGCTTGCCAGTGGGAAGTGATGAATGAATTTCTTGTGCTTTTCTTGCATGCACAACCTTTGCTTTCCCTATTACACCGCTTTTGTTTCAACCCAGTGTTATGCTTCTATTTCCCTCCTCCAACCCACTGTGTGAGGATTGAGCAAGAAGCTGTGTGGTACTTAGTTGTTTATGGGGGCTAAACCATGAAAAACCAATTTTAACATCATAACAGAAGCAATGTATGTTTTTAACACAACATAAATAGAGCATAAATATTTCATTAATCTGTAACTTCAAAGGCATAAATTTGGGATAGTTGCAGAAATGATGTAGAGGTTAACTTGCTAGTAATTTCTTCCAAAAAATACATAAAGGATAAAGAACAGGTAGGAAAGTTGTCTGTGGAAACCAGGTTTTATCCTGCAGATAAAACCAGGAAATAGGCTGGACAGATGTCTGGTGAAACCAGAACAATTCTTGTCCTAAAGATAAGATGAAGTGTATAAGAGCAGATGAAACCACATTTTTATTGTATTCTGGGGAGGGGAGAGAGGAATCCAGAGCACAAAGTGTGAGGAAGACCCCACTTTCAGTACTCCATCCAGCTCTGAAGGCCCCAGCATAAGGCCTTGGACATATTTAATCAAGTACAGAGGAGGGCCACAGAGGTGATCCCAGTCCTCCAGCAAAAGTGCCCATCACAGGGAAAGGAAAAAAATCAGTCTGGATTGTTCGAGGTGTGAGATTGTCTTTCAGTTTTCTCAGCATCTTAGATTAACTGCTATCCCAAAGAGAAAAAAGATAAGAGACAGCAGAAGATTGGATAACAAGTGTTCTGTACAGTAATATTTCTCATGGATTTGTGAAGCAAATGTAATGCATAAAAAAATCCATCTGTATTGATGTTAGATGTTCAAGTGGCAGGGTTAGTTGCTTGAACAGAGGAAAGCAAGATTTCGTGCCATAAATAAATTGCAAAACATAAATTCTGTTTTGTCCCACCTTGATTTTTGCTATGAAAGTGTCCTGCTTTACACTCCGAGACAGAGAAATAATCCACCAACATCTGTGATCTATCAATAAGAAAATAGGATTCCATCCATATTGTGTAAAGTTTTCGTTAATAATATATACCTCAAGTTGTTTGTCTGCGGCAGGAATTGTATTTCAGTACTCCATATGGATTACTCAGAACAGCATCTTAAATACAAACCTACCTTTCCCTTCTCTTGCCCTGATGAGCAATTAGAAATGCACTGGGCTGGAATGGAAATAACAACAGATGAGGATGGCCTTTGTAACCCAGTGGGACATGAAGCATAAGTAAAAACAAACATTTTTTACAGGGTTTTTTCGCATAATTCAATTCAAATGCAATTTTTTTAGTCTTCCAGTTCTCTCAGTTGTCTTAGGGGAGAGGCATTCCTCTGTAAATTCAGCTCCTATTTTACAAAACTATGATAATTTCTCATTGCTGCATTTCTTTGTCATCCTTTAACCTTTTCCTTCCCATTGTTCTTCTCCACATACACATTTTCCCTTTCTGTCAAGAATATTGAATGCCTACCTTTTGGGAATGGAGTTTTCTATTAGAAAAGCTTACTCAAAGTATGTCTTTCATAGAAGCATTCAATTAAGAATTAATAATGGACCTTCTCTCTTAATTAAATATTTAGTGTTTTTAAAAATACTTAATGAAGATTCAGAGATAAATTCAAGTCTTTAACTGATTAATCTGAAGCTGCAAAAACTATATATTATGCTGTAGTAAATGTTAATTTTAAGAAAATATTAATTATCTTTTCAGTTAATGTTGCATTCATGAAAACTGAGCTTTAAACACAAAGACCTTAGTTAAAGAATTTCATCAGCAGAAGCAAAACTTCAAGTTATCTGGTACCAAAAAAAACCTCAAAAAACATAAAATCTGCATTTGCCAATGTCTTTGGATCATCTGCCAGAGGATCAGGTGATATTGAACTCAGCATCTGAGATATATACCTCTAGAAGACTGAAAAATACCTGGTAATTTTCAAATTGTGTGGTTCCCTTTGTAAGTGTTTTGTACAAGATGACAGATGTATTATCTACAGAAATTTGAGTAATTTTGAAAATCTTGTACACACTTTAAGGGCTTCTATATTTGAGATCTCTTTTATTTTAAGAAACACATCCCCTTTCCTATTTTAAATTGGGTTTAGACAGAAAATTTTAGTTCTTTTGTGTATACATATTTTTATATTGGTTTTATATTACATGATCAGGGCAAATGATAATCTCATAATGAGAGTGATACATCCCACCGTGTATGCACTCTAATACACTGCTTTTGTGCAAAAAAGTGCAAAAAAATACCACAAAGAATAGGTAAATACATGTTCTGTTCTTGGAGCCAAATTTAAACTAATGGCTAGTTATTAAATTGTCTCCTGAAAGGTTAGGAAAAAAAACCTACTGCTTTACCAGATAAGAATCATCAGTATTGTGATATGGTGGGAGCAAGTCCTTCTGGGCTAAAAGAATTAATTTTTTTTCCATAAAATATTGCATATATATTAACATGAAAGAAAACAATATCAAGAAAAGATATTATCATCAGTTTATATCTTTAATATAGATATAAAAATATTCCCATATAATTATTTAAATTAAATTTTTAGTATTCTATTCTGCAGATAGAAATTATTAAGTAAGAAAACCAGAAATTTGTTATCTCCTGTCCTGGTTTACTCCAAGTTAACGTATGCACAAGAGTCACATTAGATTGGAATGGCAAGTGCTCTTTTTTAAGGGTGATCACACTCTGTAAGAGACATAAATGGCTACTCATACTGAAAATTGCATCACTTTCTAGGGAATAAGACAAGTGGTATAGTCATTAATTCAGAAAAACACAAATAGATGCATTTAGAAGAATGACAAACAAGGAAAATTTACTCACAGTAATTAGTATCACATAGCAATATTGCTACTCACTGCAAATCAAACACATGGCTTTTCTTTCTGCTTGGACCTACATTTAATCTGTATAAAAATATGACACAAAGTTCTCAGTATCTCCGTAGAAAAGGTAGAAAAATATTGTATTGACATTGTAAGCATTCAGCATGAAAAAAATGGGTAGAAACAAGATGCAAAAACCCTGGACATAATTTCAAAACTTTTCCATTTTCTGCTATATTTGATCTGTTCTGAGTAGTTCTTGTAGGAAAGCTCAGTTGTCATTATCCAAATATATATTTAGGTTAGACTTATTATTTGGGTTATACTAGAATCAAATCAAGAGTTAGAAACTGACTTAGGATGTTAAAAGTTAAAAGCATCATAAATCCCTACAGAAGTAATTTGGGAATTAATGTCTTTTCATATTTAAAGACTGTACATTAGTCAGCATCATCTATATTTTAGGTGAGGGTTATGACAGTATAAGGGAGAATTCCACATTTTTTCAATAGCCTGGATTTTCTTTGAAAGTGTTGTATTTATTTTTTGTTTTTGCCTCTACATGTCACCAACAAATTTAATTTTTTGCTGTTGGTAAGACTGTAGGAATTTACACCATTTGGCAAATGTGTCTCAAACTTTACTGATGACATTTAAATTATGCCAACGAATAAATCATTTCACTTTTCAATCTCGCTAGAGACTATGCTTTATACACACATTTTGTATTATAAATCTTTTATAACTCTGACATCAATCAAGATGCAGCCCCCACTGAATGGTTAAATAGAAACTTTGAGTATGTAATGAAACTCTTTTATGTCTTCCAAGTTGCAGATCTCTTACCCTGCATTTATAAGAGTAAAGTGTCATCTTAACCTTCTATAATCCCACTGAGATATAGTTATATTCCATTTGCTCATTTTTTTAAGTGACTGTGTTTAAAACATGGAGGAGTTTTTGAGTAGGGTTCAGTGACACAATTTAATATAATTATAGTTTCTAAAATAGGAACATTTAAATAATTCTGTAACATAGCTTTTGTGACATACTACTTTTGATTTGTCTCCACCTTATGACAATTTGACAACCTCCATCATATTTATCTAGGTTTCCACTGAGTAAGCAAAATCCTGTGCCACATGTCTATGAAAAACCTGGACGAGGTCTTTGTCTAGATTTAAATATCAAGTGACTGTCAGTGCCACTAATTGGAGATAAGAATGCCTACACAGAATTTCAGGCTGTAGGGGAACATGCGTTCTTTCAGAATTGTTCTGTATCATAATTATCCTGAAGTGAGCAATTAAATCTAGCAATCTGGAAAACCGTTCTACAAGAACAGGTGGGTGAGCTGTGAGATCAAAGTAAGAAACCATTGAACAGAGACAAGAAGTATCTATTCCCACAAACTGGTCCACAGAGTTTTGAGAGGTAATTTTATTTTCTGTCACTCAATGGTCTCAAAATAAAATTTACAGAAAACTAAAGTGTTACCAAAGGCATTATTTTGGAACAGACACCTCATTTTGAAAGCTCTTAGTGGTTTTGAAGCAGACATAAAAACAGGATAAAAAGTCTATTGAGGAAAAATACAAGATATATTTAAAACAGTAGAAACCTGACAAGAAACAGTATGCAGTATTTTAAAGCTTAAGAACAAGCAGTTCATTTCAATGCAAGAGTATAACAAGATGATTATGCTCAGTGACAATGGACCTGCAAGATTTTCTGCTCTATCACCTTGCAACATCAGGGATGTTTGCAGCGACATTTCTTGAAACACTGCAGAAGTGGTGGTGGTGTTGCTTTAATTAAGTCACTAATCTAGCAGAGGAGCATATTAATTGCATCTGGCCCCATGAGCAAGGCTCCAGTATGGGATAAGCACACGGATTTGATTATCACAATAACAAGACAACTGGTAATGTAAACAAGAAGGAATAATAGTGTCAGCTATGGTGTGAGTTTTCCTGCAAGGTCTCTCTAGGTTCAGGCTCATTAACAGTAAAACACTGACTTCTTCCTGGCCTTCCTGGGGGTCACAATCTTGGCAACTGCATTTGGAAGACAGACTGCAGCACCAGCCACACATAAAATACAGAAAGACTACATCATGAGATATATTTTATAGGTTAGGCCAGCAGGTTCTTAGGTTTACAATCAGCCAGCTTATACAGAGACACCTGAACTACAAATAACTGAAAACAAATTGAAAGGCAGCAGTAACTGACAGGAACAAGAAATTCAAAAAAAGGGTGACTGAGAATATTTTTTCCAGGTAATGTTTTGCTTGGAAAAATGCAATTCGTTAATATGCAAATGTTCATAAAAGCTTATGGATTTTTTTTTGGGGGGGGGAACTGTCAAAACATATTATTGTTACTTTTGTGTTTCATTTCAATGTTAGATAAATTTGCTTTAATAAGATAAGTAGACTTTATTTCATGTCTATTTAGTCAGAATTCATTTTTCAGATTATATTTTAAATTACATAATATTGTGGATACATAAGGTATTTATATTAATTATAGCATTTCAGTGTCATTAAAATGATACTTTTCTAAGATAAAAATGACAATTGAAAGTAGATGATTCAGCACTGTCAAAACTGTAGAGCAGAACATAATCAAATAAATGTTTATAATTTCTACTTTAGAAGTTTTATGCTCTTGTTTGTCTTTCTAGTTTTGAGAAGGGTAACCCAAAAATACCAGCTATCAGAATTTACAGCAAAATTATGTTTTAATTTTTTACAGAAAACTGAAGAAAGCAAACCGGGAACAAAATAAGCAAGAGATTTTACCTTTTCATGCTTGGAGTATCAATGCTGTCTGTGTTCAGGTATACTGAACTTTCTTTTCAATCCTGGAGAAAACTTTTCAAATTAAAGGAAAGGTCAGCAGGTTTTATGACAGCACATTGTTCTTGGAGGCACTCAATTCATCTATATGGGGACTTCATAAATTCTTGAGAATCCATATGTATAAATATTTTTTTAGGTTAAATGTGTTTGTCAGAATGACTCTTACATCTCACTCTCCAGTCACCTTGCTGTCAAACTTAACAGTGTTTATTTCAGGATCTTCTAAAGTGAAGTTTCTAAAAAGGTAGGAGTTAAGAATGCATATTTTTCAAAGTGATGTTTTTATCCTCAGAATGTGATGAGGACTTGTACATCTCAAGATTTTATTGGCTTGGCTCTTAAATAGAAGGCTTCATCACCAAGAAATACTCTTCAGTTTATACTTGGGAGCCAGTTAGGTGTAAGTTTTTGGAGAAAAAGGCAGAGCCAGCCTTTCAGCAATACTAGGCAGGCCACATACAATGTCGTTTGTCTCAGGATATACAGAATCAAATGTCATTGTGTGTGGCTTACTTATATTTAACTCTGTTTATTTGGACATAAGCAAGATATATTCACCTTCATTTCTGACAAGCACCTCTTTCTAAATTTGAAATTTTTAAAGTCAGAATATAAGTAATAAGATAAAAATTTATGAGGCATCACTCCATAGGCTATCAGTAAATTAAATACTAAAGGAAAATATCTAACATTGGATTAATTATTCTGCTAGTAGGATAACAGAAAAATAAGGAACTCAGCTCTTGTTGCATAATAAAAAAGATCCTCATTATCTGCTAGCAGGAAGTGGCTTTCCAGAACTTAGCTAAAGCATGTATCTGGGCACAGTGGTCAGACATACATTGTCTGTCCTCTTTCTGGAGTGTTTTGGTTGGTGAAGAAATAAAATCTAGACTTTCCTGAGAAATATTTTAAACACTGCAGTTTAATGAAAAGAAATATGGTCATTCATACCCTGACCTTAAATGAATGCTGCCAGCATATATATTGAGAATATGAGTGTCACAATACCTGTTTTTCTGTATTCCAAGATACAGTAGTAGATTCCAAGTAGCACACTAGTAAATCTTCTAGACACATGCAAAGTTTAAGGTGTATATAAAAGTTTTGTAGATGGAGTAGAATCAGGGCTTCCCCATTAGTGGGGTAATCTTTAATAACCGAATTGCGGAGCTGGATTTGATCCTATTGATGGTCATTGCTGCGGAATGTCTCTTTAGTTGCATTCTGGAAATGCCTTTTTTCAGGGTATTGCATGTACTGAAATCTGGGGACTTTAGGCACAGAAACTTTGATCGTCTCAGGTGCCAACAGATTAAATCAAACCTTGCTTAGATGACTCTTCTGCTGAGAATATAGGTAATAAAGAGGACTTGAACAGATACATCCAAGTCTCTATCTCGTGATGGGATGCAGTGCACTGATCTTCAAGGTAACACTGTCATTTCCACGTGATATAATTTCATATCACATTGCAACTCTAGCTTAGGTGTGGAAGCAGTATGAGTGGATCTGCAGCATCCAAAAAATGCTGGAAAGACAGCCCTACTAGCTAGAATGTTATCACAACTAAGCTTTTTGTTGAAGCAGTCTTTTCCAGGGACAACTTGGGTTCCTCTTTACAGCTCTTCTCTGTAGACACATTCTAAATCACTTAGATGTCCTGGAAAGGTAGCTTTAGCCTTGTAGCTTTATGTAAGTGTGAATAATTTATGTGTAAGCTGTTTATGTTTGAATGTTTCAGTGGGAGCCCTTCTCTTTATAAAATAATGTTCACTAATTCAATTATAGAGCTCTACAACCAGTAGGATTGACTTCCCTGCTCACAGTTAGAATGCCAAGATGCCTGCAGGTAGATAGGCATGTCTGTCAGTGATCACAGCACACACTGTGCAGAAATGTGCTTCAGAACAAACATTTCAGATCTTGAAAGTCAACAGAGTTTAACAGCAAGATACAGACTATATGCTTTAGGCAGCTAGTTTTGGTATTGAAACACCTGAAAATCCAGCATCTAGCTCTTTCTGGGCAGTACAGACCACTTTAATTATGTGGCCCATCTATTTAGTCAATGACAAAATATTTGGTCCATCAAAGAGGCAATTTTAAATAGCTGAGTTCCCTGGTCTTTAAATTTACTGCACACAGAGCTTGAACTCTTTGACAGGAAAGATCAAGTAGGAAGCTGCTGGCTCAGGGGCATATTCTGAGTCCCAGAGCACAGACCTGCAGCTAAAGAACAGGAGCCAGCCTGCAGAGACTCTACTTCTGATTGCTTCATCCTTAACTAAGACCAAGGAAAAAAAATTCACTTTATTAAGTTGTACAAAGAACTTGAGGCAATATTACTGCTCTGTACAAAAGCCTAGTTGACTGTACAAAAACACAAAACAGTCTTTTCTCAGCATTAAACCTCACCTCCCATTTAAAAGCATTTGAGCATTATTGTTTAAGAAACAGGCATGATATAGAAGATAGACACTGCTAGACACTGCAAGATAGCATGCTCTTCCTCCTTATTCTTTCTCCTCCTCCCACATTTTGAAGCTGATATTGTGTAATGAGAAATGCAAGTGACATGGGGCTAGACAAGCAGCAAGCAAAGGAGAAAAGAAGGATAAGACTGGTAATCTGCAATTGGAAGGTTCCATTCTGCTAAAAAAAGCAGAACATAGTTCTGCTCACAACACTGCTTGTGTATTTTCTATCAGAGTCATTCGACAAAACCCAGAAATAATATGGAGTAGAAAGTGGTTTTGAATAGTGGTTGCTGTGCTTTATAAATAAATCGATGTTGTCTGTCTTTTTAAACATACTTAAAGAACCTTTGCCAGCTGGAGTCCCTCTGAGATTCAAGCTGAGGTTCAACACCTCCCTTTCATAGATCTCAAGCACACAAAAGCTTTGTTGTCCACAGTGCAAGTGCTTACAGGGAGAGGTAGTGAAAGGAACTGCTTTAGGAATTTTTTTTTAAATGCCATTTTTCCCATTGCACCTAAGTTCAACTCAAGCAGTCTGATGGTTTTCCAAACTTGTATTGCTTTTTAAAGTTTAACTCCATGCTTTTTCTAAAAAGAAGTCTAAAGAGACTTAAGAAAAAAAAATCACCTTGCACACATTCCCTATATCTGCATGCAGGGCACACACTGTGCATTGGTATCAAGAGGAAAGTTGCATTTCATTCATGCTTTCTTTGTAAGAGCAGAATTACAGTTTCTTTGTGCTCAGAAGCTCAGGGATTAATCTCTGGCTAGCTGGATGCAGACAGTCTGGGACCCTTTGTAGCAGACTGCAGCTACATCAGGGCTGGACAGATCTTTGCTGAATGGAGCAGCAGTTTGTACAAGGGTGGCAGCACAATGAGGGATGGTATCCTGCTCTATCACTTGCAAAAGCTCTCTGAGAACAATGTGAGCTGAAATGAAAGCTGGGTTCTTTCAGCATTCCAAGAGGAACAGTCTGATTTTGTTATGTGGAAGCCCTTACAATTTTCATTGAGACATCTTTTTTACTTAATGTTTGTGTTCATTCAGTCTGTGAGGGCCAATGTTGGATGCACCACTGTGTTACAATTTCCAGATCATCCCTGGCAGTTAGAGGGCTCATTGGCTCACATCATACTCTCTTTACCACGAGAAACCTGACCAGACCCACTACTAGCACATCAATAAGTAGGCAAGTATAATCTTTTAATCCTACAGCCAGTAAACTTTTTCATGCTGCAGCCTTTACTATGTATCAGAACTCTAATACAGCCTCATAAGAAGGTAGAAAAGTCTGCCATGTGTCACCACATGTGTCAGCAACCATCAGCTCCCTAAACACTTGACCTCAAACAGAATGGGTTGGAGTATATACACAGCACACTATCCCCTTCTAAAGA
Organism: Peucedramus taeniatus; assembly: GCA_013400575.1. Taxonomy (NCBI): domain Eukaryota; kingdom Metazoa; phylum Chordata; class Aves; order Passeriformes; family Fringillidae; genus Peucedramus; species Peucedramus taeniatus. Next base: position 36,579 of record WBNO01016408.1, read on the forward strand.
CTTTTTTGAGCTATTTTACACATAGAAATATTTTACAGACACTTGATAGATACTGCTCCACTTCTGATTAAGACTACATTTTATGGTGTGTGTGCAACCAGGAAGAAAAAAATCCTATGATGATGATGGTGATGATATTTTGTTCATACTTAGCACCCACCTACACATCAGAGGTTAAATCTGTATTTAAAATCCACTTACTTGTATTTACAGACATCTCCCCTTAGTAGTGATAATGGAAATGGATTGGAATTCCTGCCTTCCAGTTTACTAGCATTTCTAGATATTTACTGGGCTGTAGTAAGTGTGGCGCAGTGTGTTGTCTGTAGTCTGCACAATTTTTATTGGTCTAATACAACTGCTAGAGGGAAGGTTTTATTTTCTAGATGAAGAGGGACAGGATAAGCACTTTTATATAAGTAACAGTACCACAATATATGCAGTTTTGTCTGGAAGAGCATACAGTGTGGATATAACAATTACAGAGGTCCAGCTAGTACCAAACCAGAATGATAAATTTAGCAAGCATCATGGCATCAGTTTGGGTCCTGCAGCAGTAGGTGACCATTTGCATAATGTTACATCAAACTAAAACCTCATCTTTCTGAAGGTACTTTGCTAGGAAAAGAAAACACAAGGACAATGGAACATACTTTAGCTAACTTACTCTTTCCTTAGCTCATTTCAAATACTCAAATGTGGTTCATAGAGAAAGAGCAGTGACAAAGATATTCTCCCAAGTAAAAGACTGACCTTGTTATATCCTTAAAGTCTTGTGGAAACTTCCTTTATTCTTCCTGTAGGCAATCCAAATATAGTCTGCATGCAAATGAAGGGAGAAATTAAGTACAAGGTCATATTCCACTACCTTTCCCCTTTTGGAGCAATGCACACATCATCAAAGTGTGATCTATCAAGAAGGTACTCAGCTATACTCTCATTTCTCTCTTTTACCAGATTATAGAGGGAGGAAACATTAACTGTGGCAAAGGCCAGAATCAGCCCCAAAATTTTTAATATGAGTTTGCTTTGTTTGCTTTTGTGCATTTCTAAAAACAAATAATCTATATGACTCACAGCAATAAGCAGCTATTTGCAACATTTCAGCATTTCAAAGTTCTGATAAAAAGGGTTTGTCTATAAGTGCGTCTGAACTTAACTCTCTTTCCCTTTTTAGTATGCAGTAGGTCATTCATATGTTAATCAGCTCTCTGCTTTCCAAAATTTTGATTCTGCTACAAAACTCAATTGTTTTGATGAAGACCAGAGGTCTGCAGATTTTGCACTCAGTATAGCCAAGGATTAGCTTGGTGACATTATATTAGAAACTATTATCCTAAAAACGGAGCTCTTTCATGACACAACATCAGTTGTAAATCTGGTGGTTTATCTGTGAGACAATGGGCTGTGTGAGGACACAATGTAAATTTAGTCTTTGTTTTGATTGACAAGGTTCCTTAAATGTGTTATTAACTTGTTCTTGGACACGCCAGTCTTTTCCAAGGACATGAAAATTATTTTAAGGGGTATTTTCATTTAGGACATAAAAACAGGAGCTGTTTTTTCTCTTTTTACAATTTTTACTGAAAATAGAGATTGAGGAAACAGAGAGCAGGCAACTGGCATGCAAAAAAGAATGAGTGCTTTTTTGTCTCCTTTAAAAATACCAAACCAGCAAACCAAACCAAACAAAACCCAAAAATACCTAATCAATTTTTATAGTTACATGTTTACTTATCACTATTGTTTTTTTCACAACTGTTTATTTTAATATTTTTAAAGAAAATAAATACTAATTAATCAAAAGCTATTTAACAATGTTTTTATACGGCCTGTTTTTCAAGGGAATATGTACTTGCAGGCATTGTAGTCAAATTTTGCCACTTGGAAGTCTAGGCTCTTCTACTGAATTTCCTAACAGAGACCTATAGTTTCCTTTTTTTTTTTTTAATTTTC
>WBNO01016411.1:5831-30404 GCA_013400575.1 Peucedramus taeniatus
CTTGCAGCCTTAATTTTGACTTTGTGGAAATGCCACCAAATTATGGCCATAATTGGGACATGGGGAAAAAACCCACCTTACTGGCAAATTCAGTGGACTATAAAGGGCTGCACAGGGAGTGAGGTATTTTAAGGAACTGAGGCCTCCAGTGTGATTTTAACTTGTGTTTTTGCTGCACAGCTTTTGAAATTTCAAACTCTGGAGTGCAGTTTACAAGTGATAAAATTCAGTTCCCTAAATCTCCAAGATGCTCTTTGAAAATTATCTAGAGGGTTAGGGCTCCCTTCAAATCTGTTGTTTTGTAAAGACCTCTTTCTGAGGGGGGTACTTTGACAAACACTGCTCAGCAGGGCTGTACAGAATGCTGGTCTGACAGGCATACTGCTGGGGAAACAGGGATGCCAGGTCCTTGGTAGAAAAATAGGAAGCCTGACTTTTCTTCATGTCTTGGGGACAGTTCCTCACTCTTTTTCCCTGGGAAATCCCTGGCTAATCATGATTTCATTCGCTTCCATCTCCATCTGAAATGTTTGGTCTATTAGTTGATTTTGCATTGACATGCTATTAAAATTAGTTGTTTGAATATTTGCTGCCAAGTGGCCCATGTGATAATGATGAGTTAGAATTAATTTCTGACTATTGCTACTGCATTTATTTCTTAAAAAGTTTTTTAAACTCAATGAGACTAACAGTAGTGAATGCAGTACTTACCTCAACATTTCATGTATGTCTTTCTTTTTCTACAGAATCCCATTTCAATCAGTTACTTAAAAGGTCATGTTTAATGTCACAACCTGCAGAGAGATTTATTTTTGTTCTGATGCTGGTAATGTTAAGCAAATACTGAAGGTTCTGGTCACTTCTTCGGTTCATTCTCTGTTTAAACATTGCACTCAAACTTACTATGATATCTCAATGGAGTTTGACAGTTTTATGTTTTAAGGGATGGTTTCAGTTATCTTATGACTGAAGAACCCAGCACAATGCCATAAAGGTACTTCTGACATCTGGATGAAGTGTGCATGGCTCGGTAGTGGCGCAGTAGTTCTGACAAAAACTGAGGAGAGATGGCAAGATTTCCACAGGCTCGTTGTTAAATCCATCATTTGGTTATTTATGGCCTTCTTTGAGAATTATTAATCATATCTTTGAGATCTCTCTCAAAATCCTAGATGTGCATGATTTTACCTATTCCTCCCCTGGAAACCAGAGTTAACTTATGTTTCAAATCTTTTGGCTTTTTTTTTTTCATGTAACACTGCTGTTCTTTTTAAAAAGGCAGTCATTAATATGCTAAAATCTCTAACCACTGAAATCCCGAAGAATAACATTTGTTCTTTTCCTGGATGAAGGTAGGAAATCTTGTGTAAATGAATAATCAAAGGAAATGAAAGCAGAGAAGAAAAAGCAGTATATTGTAACACTGTTCTCCTAAGCAGTGAAACTGGACTAACAAAGCAAGTTTTTAAACATAGAAAATGTAAGTAAAAAGAAAACAAGAACAAAGAAGATGCAAGCAAAATAACGTCTGCACAGAACTTCATTTTAAATAAATTGGAGAAGAGCATGAATTTCGTCAAGTTAAATGCAAGCAGGTCCTGACAGGTGGCATAAAATAGATTGGGTGAGCTATGGAGTAGATGAGGGTAAAGATAGCACAATGATGTTGCCTCACTTTTGAAACAAGCCATGTAGAGTTTTTCTAATTTTCCCTGCACAGACTGAAGGACTAGCAGGTGAATGAAAGCACTTCTATTTATTGCTTATCCAAATATGTAAATAGGTTCTGCTCATTTACCAACAAACCCTGTTCCACCATCCTTTTTAGAGGGAACAGCAGGACCAGCACTCATTATTATTGTTTCTAATGTGTAGAATAAAATAGGCCTTTTGAGAGCCAAGATCCAGTCTGCAGTGTAACATAAAACCTGGGCTTTTAATTCATCCTTTCCCATTGATTTGGGTTGTTTTGTTTGTTTGTTTTCTTTTCTTTTGCTTTTATGTAAAACTAAATGATGATGAGGAATTCTAGGAATGGTAAGAATGTCCATGTCTCAGTATCTTGAGATCTTCCAGTTTACCAAAAAATTCTGTTTTGTAATCTTTGCTTTTAGTATGACATACCTGAAATATTTAGCAAGGTGTCAATTTAAATTCCTTGTAATTAGTTTGCAAATAAACAGAGCTTCCCATTAGCCATTACTTACAGAAACATCCATTGCTAAACTTGACTGACATTTTTCTTTTTGGGGCCCAGCTTTCACTCACTTAATCCTGGAAAAGACTTTAACTCTGTGGTCTGAAATTTCCCTTACTGGGTATCTGCCTGAAGCTTAGATGCTTTGATTACTGGGAATATTGTTGATTCAAGATTCAATATATTGCTCCTGTTAAACAGAATATAAGCAAGTTTGCAGACTTGTCGGTGTGAAAACATAGTTACAAAAAGCCAGTTTGCAATATTTTATTTTCATGGAATTATTCCCATGCTGTGCTTCACGTAGCTATCATGCTATAAGAAAACATACAATAAAAATTATGCAATTATGTCATTGATGTTGGAGACAGGAATGCAACAAAACACACCGAGGGTCACGCGACGACAGCCGACCTCTATTGAGTGCTCCTCTCCTTATATGGCATTGAAGGTCAGTGTGGTTCATCCTGATTGGCTGAACCAGTTACCACCTGGTCAGCCAGCCAATAGCTACTCGGCAAGCCAGCCAATAGCTGCCCATGTCCCCAGTGGCCCAGCCCTGCTCCTTGACGGCCCAGACTGGGCGAGTTATATAACCAAGGTAATTATATAATTAGTGATATAATCACTTCTGTTTCAGTTATAAAATTATATTTAGGAGTCCTTTTAACTGTGAGGCCTTCAAGCCAATTGTTAGCCACCACATAATTATAGATGCATAAGAGACTTGAAGGAAAATTACCTGGACTTCTCTGTTTTGGCCTTTCCTACCTGTGAACTTACTCAGCCACAGTAATTTCAAGAAAATGAGGACTTTCAAAAAATGTGGATTTCTTTCCAAAAAAATGAGGGCTTACAAAAACCACTTCTGTGCAAAGGTGAAAAAAGCAGTCTGTCCTGGGCTTTTTGTTCAAAATACAGAGCAGAAAGCCTGCAAGTGAAATACTAACTCTGTAGGCAGCTTAATTTGCTTTGATCTGACCCCAGAGTCATTGCATCATTAAACTCAGTTGAATTTTCATCTTCTAAAATTGTTCTTTCTTTTTATGTAAAGTTAATAGGAAGGCAGCAGCTGTCTTTTTTCCAGCTAGAGGAATTGCATATTTAGGACCAGATTGTTCTGTTTTCATGTACCATAACATGTTTTCACAGTTTGAGGATCAAGCCATAGGTATGTTGCACCGGGAAAGCATCGAGAGCAAGAACAAATCAGGCTCCCAGATAAGACATGTTTAATAAATCAGTCTCCATGAAGTACTCCTTGGACAATGCCCCCATAGATGTGTTAGAATATATTTTTTTCAGTCAGGATAGTAAAGTGTCTGGAGAAAGCACATTGCTGCCCAGGTAAGCACTTTTTTCAATTGAAAAGAAGCAAATATTTGTGATTGTCTCCAGGATTTCTGAGGCCAAAATACCAGGGTTATTTTAACAGCAAGTTGATACTATCCTGGGAAAATAAGATATGTCAGGTTACCTGGTATGTATGAAACAGGCTTCATTGTACCTGAATTTCTTGTCTTTTATCATTTTCAACAAAAGCACCATTCAGCTGTATCTTGCCTGACAGTTAAATTACGCAGAGTGCCCCTTTTATTCAAATGAATGGCAGTAACCTTTATTCTGAACAAATAGCTACCCCACCAGGGGAAGTGCTGCTTTGTCTCCACAGTCCCTCTGTGTTAACTCCTCATCGGTTATGGCTGAGCAACAACCATATTTTCCCCTTTCTCCATTCTGCCAGCTGCAGTTCCAGCCTCTGTAAGTGATCACTGTATGGTTCATTAAGTTTTTGTACATATAAACTGGTATTTTGAGAGCTGTTATTAAGATCTACAAGTAATGGGATCTGGCCAAATTTTTGCACTGTTTAACTCCAAGTATGTTTTCCCATGATAGCATTATGTGAAATAACACTGTATTGAATGGCAATTCCACATGTAGAATTTGAACTTCTGAATTCTCACAATTATGCTGAATTTTTGCAGGAAGCATTGGAAATTGAGAAGGGCAGGATTTTCCAGGGAGTTTGATGTTGACTTATGACTGCCATCTCCGAACTGCATTTATTATGTGGATACCATAGCATGTAGAAATGGAGTGGGAGGAAAATGGTTTTATTTTTTTCTGCACATTTTATCATTTTCAGTTGAACTATAGCAAAAATTAAGCAATTTTATGGGTAGAAATACATATGGCAATAGGGAACTTGGTAATCTAAGAATCATAACAAATATGTGCATTTAAATATTTCCACAATGTGCTTAAGTTGAAACATGAAGATAGACTTTATTAATGGGTGAATTTCTGAGTAAATACTTACAGGATAAAGCCATAGGACTACTCTATTGAAAAGCATTATTTCCCACACACAGAAGGAAGTAGGGCAGGGGAAGGTTTTATTTGTCTCTGTCAGATCCTCCCCCCAACCCAGCTTGGGAGGGTGCTTGAATTCACCCCTTCCTCAGCTTTTCACCTGTGTGTTCAGGCCAAGTTCCTTTCAAAGGCATGCAGACAGTCATCTTTCTCATTTCTCTCTGATGAACATTGACAGGATCTGAGGGAACAGCACAAAGCTTCATTGGGGGAGTTTAGGCTGGGTATTGGAAAAAGTTGTTTTACTCAGAATGTGGATGAGCACTGGAACAGGCTCCCCAAGGAAGTGGGAACAGCACCAAGACTTACGGAGTTCAAGAATCCTTTGGACTATGGACACTTCTTTAAAAGCAAGAGCCAGAATCTTGTATAAATCTTTCATTTTGGTTGGTCAAAGTCCATATTAGTTTAGGGGGAAAAAAAGCAAGCAACTTAAACTATGACACTAATGCTTTTAAAAATTTTAACTAGTCTGATGAAAACTTTAATGGATGGGAATCAAGACCTTGTATTCAGTAAATCATAAGCTAATGCTTTTCTTGCTTTTCAAGTTATTGTGTATGAAATGCTAATTCCTTCTGTCATGGATTAGTATTTCAGGGTTTTATGCTACTAAAAATGCATCATCTTAATAGTTAGTTGAAGTCTTTTGTTCAGAGTATGGGAAATACACATGGAGAGCTCACTCTTTATTTGGCAGATGGAGTTCATGATACTAATTAACAGAAGATATTTTATTGAAATAAAGACCCATTTAGGATGAAGCTTTGCACAAAAGTAATAGCCTGAATTTCCATGGTCTAGGACCATGGACCTTCTAATTATGTTTAATTTTTGCTTTAAACCTGATTTACTTGTAAGTAGTCAAAGTACTGCTTTTGCAACTAGAGCATGATAATAAGTGTTCCTGAAGCAACAAAAAATTTAAATAAAAGGATGTTAATGTTGCACAGAACTGTGAGTTGTTCCCTGTGCTTGAAGCCCTAATTTCTGGCAATGAGTTTTCTTTAATATATTTGATTCCATCCCAAAGTGTTTTTGAGTCTGTAAGCCACCTAAGAGAGCTCTAATAATACACTTAAGAAATGTTCATATCACTCCAGTAAATTAATGCATTTAATCCGTCACATGCATTTTGCGTGATGTTAGTAGACATAAACTGAATAAATTTCACATGTGTTAACGTCTCCCAAATCTGAATCAGGATACTGATCTGTTTCTGAGATTCCTGAGCAGGGCTTTCCAGGGAGCAAGGCAGTTTGAAATCTACCCATCACGTTTGTCCTAAGACCTGCAACACAATGCAACTAGCAATACTGTCTGTAAGCAGATGTCTAATGCTGTGTCAAAGGGGAAAACCTGCACTCAGGTGTTACACAGGATGGCAAAGCCTGTAGGAATTTTGGCACCTGTTAGAACAACCTCGTGGCTATGACAATCTCTCCCCCACAAGCATGTAAGCACACATGGCACCTCTGCCAAAGACTATCCTCTGACTATGGGAGAGGACACTTTTTGGAATTTTGAATAACAAGGAAATATATTTGGCATATACACAGTTTGGATTCTGGGGCCTTTTTCCCATCAGAAACCTCAGCATGGATGACTTGTTAATTGTGCACCTCCTTTAAACCACAAAGCCCTTGTACAGGAAAAAACAGGTCAGATGCAAAGCAGTGATTAATTGATTTTATAGACTGAGGGCCAAATGACCTATCTGACTATACTGTCCTTTCTTTGTCACATTCAGTTAGGTAGTCTGATTGAAAAAATCAACCTAAATCTTTTGATGTGTTTTGGTTATTTTTACCCTTTCTTTTTTCCCCTTTATTGCTCCAATACTTGAATAAACAAGGTATCTTCCTCCAAAGACGTAGCAGGAGACAGTTGTCTGCAAATGGAGATGATGAAATTTACACTTATGAGCATTCAGGTCTAAGGAGTAGCCTAACTTCCTCATAAACTGTTTCACTTTTGCATGCCTCATCAGCATCATAAATACAGAGTACTTCTCTGCATCTTAACTTGCATCTGGGACTGAATTACTGTAACAACCCAACATAAGGTGCAAGTAATGAATAAATGTAAGTCAGCTCTGTTCTTAAGATGTATTGCTTTGCAAGTTTCTGCCATAAATTTTTAAAGAATTTTTCCTCTCTTCTGAATTAGACATCTGCCAAATTATCATGAACCCATTTGGAGAGTCTGCAAACAGACCCGTTTTCTGGACAGTATAGTGAAATTTGTAATAATTGAAAGCCCTTCTGTCTGCAGAAATTTTTGTGTGTTTGTCTACTTTAATAACTTGGGTGGGAGGAGACAAAAGCACAAGCTGTCATTAGAATTCTGCAGATACCAAAATGGCCTCTAGCTGTTAGAAGACCAGCATTGATAAGTACTTCCATAACCATCACAACAAAAATATGTTGCTCTTACCAAGGCACTTCTCGACTGTGAAAGACTGCATAGCTCCAAACACTTGTGTGTTTCCAAATCCCAGACATGAATACAGACTGAGAGAACAACACATTGAGAGCAGCTCTGCAGATAAGAAGAGAGAAGGATGGGGGAATTCTCATGGATGGAAATTTGGCCATGAGCTGGCAATGCACACCTGTAGCCCAAAAAGCCAGTTGTATCCTGGGCTGCATCAAAAGAAAAGGCCAGCAGGTAAAGGGAGGTGATTCTTCCCTGCTACTTCACTCTCATGAGACTGTATCCAGGTCTGGAGCCCTGATCACAAGAAAAATGTGGACCTGTTGGAACAGGCCAGAGTTCAACCCAGCACCACTCCACATATCGAAGTGTTTCAGACCCCTTGAAATGAATCACTCTGTTCCATACAGCGAGAGAGAACAGTCTGTCCTGCAATCCTGGAAAAGTAAATCTCATGCCCCCACACAGAGAAATTATATTAAAATAATATTCCTTGAATATTAAAGGACTAGACCCTGAAACTACTTGTCATCAGAATATTTTTAAGAGTATGTCCCAAAGTTACTTTATTATAGCAAAGAAATATTAAAGTACATTATATTTCAAGGTGGTTTATGGAATTTATTTGTTCCTCTGAAAAGCCTAAGTTTCTTTGTTCTTATTTTCTTAATTGACCACAGTAATGCCCACAAACAGGCCTTTATAAACCTTTATTTGGCATCACTTTCAGTGAGATTTGTCAAATAACCTCAAATTGCTACAGAGCAGATGTCTGTCTCTGAAACAGTTTTCAAGTCATGCTTAACATTCCCTGAAACAAGCCATTTTAAAAAAAGCAGTCCAGCTGGCTTATTATGGATGTTTTTCTGGGAATGGAGGGATTTTGAAATATTTCTCTCTATTGACTAAGAAGACAGTGCATTGCCTTCTTCTGCACTAGGTCAGGTAAATACTGCAGTTGAAGAACCTCATAAACCTCTTGAGTTTGCTCTTTAGCCTTCAGCAAAGCCAAGGTTTCTCAAGTTTTTCCTAGAGATATCTTTAATTGTTAATGGAAAAGTCAATTATTCAATGCATTCTCAACATTAGTGATGTTATTCAGGAGCAGTGTCTCTGAGTCGATGAAGCACTAGGTGAGATTTTTGTTCCCAGATCTCTCCCTGGCTCACTGGGGACCTCTGTCTTTCAATGTTTGTATTTTGTAAAGAAAGAACTAGAAAATCATATCCACCTCCACTGAGACTAACTGGACTGTATAAATCTAATATAAATATTAGATATTTTGCTATTTTTTTTGAATCAGACTTCTCCAGTATTTTTCTGTTTAATTTTTGAATTATTATTAGATTTATTTGGGGCCTTTTTGCTTACCAGTGTAGCAGAGAAGTAAAAATGTTAATTGTCTTTTTTCCACTCTCTGGTGGTGTGCTTGTGTTTTGCATTATCTTCATTGTCCTTCTTTGGGATCCTCCAGACATCAGAATGAGAAGAGATCAGCAGGAGGCTGGCATGAAGTGTGTGCAAGAAATGTGGATTTGGCTGATTCCTGTCAGCACAGACCTCTCACAGTGAGCTCAATCATGTAAACCTACGGCCATTTATTGAGGGCAAAAAGAAAGTTCTATCTTTTCCCCATTATCATCAAGGTTCACAAGGAGCAGGGGAGTAGAGTGAAAATCTTTCTCCATGCACATTTTACATTACTTTTGAGAAGTAAAATCTTTCAAATGGTGCCCTTGTGCAATTCCATTGGACACTGTGTAGTTGTTTTACAGAGACATATGGAAATTTTCATGGACTTTGGGAGTCCCAGAGTATCATTAAGCCCATTTAAAACTGTTTTAGTCAGCAGAAAAAATAGGGAAGGTTGCAGAATTTCTTTTTCTCTTGTCTTGATTAGAGAAGAAGGATGAGGTGCAATGTCTGGATCCTCTAGATGACAATTAATGGAATGATTCTCCATCAAAAATTGCAATTTCATCAAAATCAAGATACTTCACAGAAATGAAGTTTTGAAGAGAAAAAATTTCAAAAAAATTGGTCAGATATTCATTTTACTTAAATCAAGCAGTTGGTTTTCCAAAAGAAGCATAAGTCATTTTGATAAGGTGAGCCACTCAATTGTTGTCATTCCAAATAATTTAATTTAGGCAGTAATGCTAACATTTATTTTCACAGCACATTATATTTCATGGATTGTATTTAATATTTGAATATGAGTTAAATCTTAGCTAACCAGGGCTAGAAACCAAATCCTGAACATCCCTGGATTACGTTTACTGTTGTAGAGGGCAGTAGGTTCTTTGAGTGATTTAGGGGTAGGAAAAGAAGGACGGATTAAGGAAGGAAAGGAAGGATGGAGCAAGGAAGTACTTTTACCCTGAAGCTGAAGAATTGATGCCCAGAGGAAGTAACAGACTCACCAAGACCATAATCAGACTGTGGCAAATTCAAAAACTGAATTTAGAGCCCCAAACTATCTCTGTTGATGAGACCATCTAGAGAAAAGAGATTTGATACTTTTCTATTTTTCACTTAAAAGTTGCAGTGGCGAATGGAAATATCTAAGAAATTTATATAAAATTAATAATTTCATATTTTTGTGTGTGGATTTCTTTACATGTGCTACAAGCTGAATTGTCACTTATATTTCTGCTTCTTGTTGACGTCAATTCCTAACCTCATTCAATCTTATGCTCTGCAGTGTCCGACCTGTTCTCTGCTGTCCTCAAAAAGGCACTAACTCCAGTGAAGACCAGATTCAGAACAAAACAAACAAGGTGGGTTTTTCTCACAGAACCGCTTTAAGGATAGAACAGACAACCTAATATTTTGCCAATGTTTTTTAACCGTCCCATACCTCAGACAGACGTGTTGGTGGAACAAACAAGAAAACAGAATCACAAGTGGACTGTTATATTTATAAGGCTTCAAACAAATTTCTAATAAAAACTATAACTTGAGAGCAGAAAAAAAACCTTGAGAATGTTAATTTCACTTGAATCACAAGACTCTTCTTCTTTTTTTCTTTATTCACAATCCCACTCTCTTGCAATTACATTGTCATATTGCAAAGAACCAAGTCTCTTTCTCTCAGAATAAGAACTTTTGATTCCAATTTATTCAGTAATTTATTCACATCTTCAACCATATTTGTCATTTACCTCCCTGCCTCCCAGTATAATATGTGACAAACATAGTACATACTAGCTGACACACAGCTGCATGATAATGAATGCTTTTTTGGCACTCCAGAAATGTGTTTACCACATCTCACAGAGAGAAGTGTCATTTGTAGTTATTTAGTGAAAAAGAATCAGAGATTTAAGTACTTCAGATTTTAAAACATCCATAAAAAGAATGGCTATAGTGACTCAAACCCTCTCAATACTTCTCTCTGGCAGTGGCCAAACATTTAGGAATACACAGAGTAGGGTTACTCTTTTCCCTTTACTTTCTCCATCTTCCCATAGTCTGTGGCTTAGAAGGCTCATATAGCTTTTATTCTTTTACCCAGCTTGTTATTTTTATTAGCCCTCAGTAATACTTTATTTTTTATTAATTTTTCTTGAATTCTATTAAGTCTCAAAAACTTCCCGTCATAGGGAGTCTCCTGCTGTAACTATATGCTGTGGGAGACAGTATTTCCTAAAATTTCATTTGCTTCCCATAGTCTTGTGCTGCAAAAAACAATGAGTATTGATTCCCAATTCACATAACTCATATGTTTATAATTTTATGTACCTCTGTCATACACCTGTTCTATTGCTTTCCAAACTGCACCATTGTATCTATTTAAATTTTCCTCAGAGATTACTTGTTCCATGCATTAGATGATAACTTATTTCTGTGTATTTTTTTTTGTGTAAGAGTTAGGGAAACAAATATTAATTACACTACATATAAGACAAAAAGACTGAAGCAGAAACAAAATGTTGCTGCATGTATAGTGTGTGATTTGAAAGAAACCAAGGGGTAGCTAAAAATAACAGGTCAACAAAGTAACACACAGATGCAATTTCAAGGAGGATTAATGAAATGTTCACAGATTACTCTATTGAAAACAACATGTTAGCAGTATTTAAAAAAATACTTGGTCTTGATTTAGTTCTGAAGTCAATAGGAACAGTGTTTGGCCAACGTTACTGTTGCATATGAAAATACCATTCTTAATGACACTACTACAATTTGAGCTCCCCTGGATGGCTTGTTCTGGGTGTGGAATACGGCAAATATAATGGAAAATATTCACTGGGCAGAGACAAACTTTGGCTTTGCTATATTGTGCAGGCATAGGAGAATAATATGTCTTTTCAAAAGGTCCAATACAACTGAGGCAGTGACAACAAAATGATGTGTAGAACATAGAAAAAGAAATCTGCAATATTTAATTTAACTAATTTAGAATCATAGAATATCTTGAGTTGAAAGGAACCCACTAGGATCATTGAGTCCAACTCTTGACTCTGCACAGGATCATCCTAAAAATAACACCATATATTTGAAGGTATTTTCCAAATGCTTCTTGAACTCTGTCAGGCTGCTCCTGTGGCCTCTTCCCTGGGGACTCCATTCCAGTGCCCAGCCACACTCTGGGTGAAGAGTTTGTCCTAATATCCAACCTAATCCTCCTCTGAGACAACCTCAGCCTGTTCCCTCCAGTCCTGTCTCTGGTCACCAGAGAGAAGAGATCAGTGCCTGTCCTTCCTCCTTTCCTCACAAGGAAGATGTGCATTTTCTTTGCTTCGACGAAGAAAGATCAAACCCTTCAGACAGTTCCTCGCATTTTCTGTTTTTGTGGTCAATTCTGAACAGCTGCTTTAATGTCTTGTTTTTCCAAATGAGGAAAAACTGAGACCATAATCTGCTATATGCCTTCAGAAAAAAAAATGTTTGCAGAGTTCTAAGGATGAAACAAAAATCACATAATGGTCAAAGAGGGTGTATAATGTGCTTACATACTGAAGGCCCCCAGCTAGTAGAATTCGTTCAGTGTACAGCTGAATTCCCACCAGGAGGTCTGGAGATGCTTAGGGACACAGAATTTGTCAGTAACCAAATAATTTTTAAGTTGTGTTTTGAGAAAGGTTCTAAAACTACAGCTGACAAAAATTTTGAATAGTTTTGTTCGCATGTACTTCTCTTTCATTAAACATTGCTTCTCCCTTTTATCTGTTCCCTTTTCTGTCCTACCAGTCAAGAAGGGTGAGCAGAGGACAAAGAAGAGAGAAAAAGGGTATTCCTGCATGTTGCAAAATTGAAGTCAAGGCTATTATAATACTTTTGTATATTTTGCTCAAAAAAAAGCCCTCCTACAAATGACATTAAAGTGATGTTTTTCCCCCAACATTTTAGATTTCATAGAAACATTGTGGACAAGTCCTTACGTTGAGTGTCCCACTCTGAGTCCACCAAAATTACCAAGAGGCAAGGAGAGGCTGGCAAAGACAAGATAAATAAGAAGGTGCTGGGCAGTAAATGACAGCTGCAGCTGAAAAAGGATATAAAAGTCTCTTTATGGTGGTATGGCAAGGCAAAAAATAAATGGAGGGAAGGTGGCTTCTCTAATAGTGGGATAACAGTGTAGCTCTGGAAATTCTCAACGTCTGAAATTATTTTGATGGAAACAACTGCTAAAGAAGTTTATGCAAAGAAATATTTGCCAAATAGAAGCTCTAACCTTACTAGGAGATATATGGCTGGGTTTTCTACGGCAAAACTTGGTATATGATAGCGGTTGGCATTTCAGGGTGGACAATATGGGCAACTTCCACTTTTATTACAGATTTGCTCTCAATCTGCCACAGGACCTGTGCTCTGACCCTTATCCTTGGAGCAGGGAAGCAAGAAGTGGTTCCCAGGATAAGCTCCCCTCACAGACAGACATCTTGGGCTGGTCCTTAGTACCAATTGTCACTTAGTGAAGTGTCACTACAGGGCATGTAATAACAGGAACTTCTCAAAGGCATCAGTTAACTATAAACTTGAGACAATAATATAGAAAAAACTATTTGATTTCAGTGTGATGTGCATTTGGATCACTGCAAATCTTAGAAATCTTACCTTAGGAAAGGGTTTTTGTGCTTGCTGAGAGGATGGAAGTCAGCTGCTTGGATTGAGATTCCAATTTGGCTTTTGCAATATGAGGAGAGATATTTGTAATGCAAACCACCCACAAAGGAAAGAGAATGATCCACTTTACTCAAGCAACAAATCCTGCCATAATCTTGCTAACACCATAAAACCCAGTTTACTCAAGCATTTGATGCATTTTTGTCCCCATGTGTTAAGCTGACAAGGCAGGATTTACAAAATGCTCCTGGTAGGATGGGACAAAAAGCAAAGAAAAACTGTGAGAGCCTATGGGACTTTAATTAGGCTTTTGTGGAGCACTTAGTAATGAGGTCATTGCCTCATTTTCTTCTGCCCAGTACTACTTTCAATGCTTTTCCACTGTCCCTTTAGCTGTGGCTGAAATCACTAGTGTTCTCACATGAAAAATTAGCAGCTCCTCCCTACCATGCAGTCTGTGGAAAAGTTTACTTAGGAGTTTGGTGGCCATTTATTCCTCAGGAGCCATCCCAAAGATGAGAGTTTGCTTGTCTCCCTTGATCTTTCCCTCTGTAGTCCTGTTATTCCCTTGGCAGCACATCATTTCTTTCTATCTTCTTGACTTAGGTGGACCTGTTATAACCTGCAAGAGAAATGTTTTCCAATTTCTTGTAAAGATTTGGGTTTATATATAAGATCACGTTGAAAATTAGGATAAAAGGCTGAAATCTTGTAAGCTTCTGCAACTCAAACAGTTGAAAGGGAGAAAACAAAACAGCTGAGATAAAAAATAAGCCCTAGCAATTATGGTAACTTTTTATCATCTTATTATGCATTCATTTAAATTTTTAAACAAAATGCTTACAGCTGAAAAGTTTTACTTATTTTAGGAATGAAAATGTGGTATTTCTGAGCATATTGTTTCAAAATTAAACATTCAGAGAAAATTTCATGGAAATTTCAAAGAATTGGCAGCATCCAATATAAATCTAAATCTAGATAAAGACAGGGATGTGTTGAGGGATTTTTTTGGGTAAAGATTCCCCATTAAATGTGTATGCAGACATTTCAGGAAAACAGTAATCTCATATGGTCCTTGGGTGATGGAGCTTCTACATTTAAGTTTAAATTAAATACTGATACATCAACGTTTTTTCAAAAACAAAAACCCCTATACCTCATACTCAAAAAAATGCATTCCAGATATCTCTCTCATTAAAAAAAAGAAACTAATAATTGACAAAAAACTAAATAATAAATAAAAAAAATCTAATGAAAGAGCAAGATTTTATCCATTTTATAGTGTATTGATTATTTTACCAGCTCTGTAAGGCAAAAATAACTTCTCTGGAAACTAATAGCATGCCGAGTAAAAAAGGTTTTGTTTCTAGTATGGATGCACAAGGAACAGAAGGAACACGTAGCATCTTCCTATGCATGTGGCTAATAATTACCTAAGAACAGAGGATATGCCTAAAGGCAACAGGAGGATGATTAATTATTATTGAAGAATGCCCAACAGGTATCTAGGAATAAAATTTGTGATTTGTCACATGCTGGGACGAGGAAACAGTAAAAAGTGGAACAATGAGGAACATTCTGTGCAATACAATGAATACAAGACCTGCATCTTCTTTTTACTACATCTTTATTTAGGCATGTGAAGGCCAGCATAGATAGGAAGACAAGTAAGGTTTTAATATCTTGAGATCTTGGTATAAAAAATGATAATCCCTTCTATGGCATTAAAGAATTACTTACAAAAAAAAAAAAACCCACTGGTATTCCTTTATTTTTAATAGTTTTGCTCTGAGGATTTTTAGCAGCAAGTATATTAAAAAAAAAAGTATTTGTTTAGAGGAATATCCTGACATAATTATAGTGCTCTTATTTTGTTGCTCTCCTATATATGTTATGAAATGCAAAAACTTCCAAATATCTCCCACTCCAGTCATATTCTGTCTAGAGAAAGAACTAACTAGAGATTCATTTATGCACTACTTGAAATCTTCCTCAGAAAGGTCAGCCCCCTGGAGAATTGGTAATAGCAGTTTGTTCAAAAGCATAAGTAGCTGTTTGCATCACCTCTTTTACTAGTTGTGCAAATTCTTGGACTAAATTAGCCTGGAATAGAAGTTTTTGAGTTGATGTTTATATTTAAAAAAATTTCTTTTCGTAAGGTCTGGGGGACATTTGGTCCCACTTTACTCCCTACACCAATATAGAAAGCTTTGTTTGTGTGTGAGGAAGTGTTTCTTGCTTTTGCATGAACTATGAATTTTGGTTTTGTAGTTCAAGTTAAAATTAGCATACTGTAAATAGCTTGTTAGTTAGTCCCCTCTGGCAGCTGCCATCTTCTGAGTGTAGTTGCAGTTGCTTTCAATTGTAACAATGACAGCACGTGCTGGCTGTGTGATGACTTAATATTAATTAATTAATTAATTGAATGAGGCTCATAATGTTTTAGAGAACATTGCAAAAACATGTGCATAGTCCTTACATCTAGTGTGATGTGAAAGCTGCAGAACAGAAGGCAGGTGAGCAATAAAAAAAATATAAAAAGATTTTTGCATAGGCAGGACTAAGCTCAAGGAGGTTCAGATGTTCAATTTTATATGATTCCGACTGTTGCTACAATTAGTCTGATATTATGGGTTAGATGCAATGTGTTTCAGGGTCAGCTGCTCCAGCCTTTGCTAAGTAGACAGGATAATTTAAAATCTGTGAACTTTTGTAAGGGATAGATATCGTTAATTGATCACTATAATCTCCCTTCCCCACATTGCGCCATCCTCTGTTCTTAAATAGCAATGGATGCCAGGCTTTCCCACCCTGCTATTTCTGAATATATTAAATATATTCATATTTATATATATGAATATATTCATACTTCATATATATGCTGACAGTGCAGCAAATGATCCTGGAGGTGAGACTAAACAGGCCAGGCTGGATGGGGCTCTGAGCAACCTGGTCCAGAGGAAGGTTCTGCCCATGGAATTAGCTGGTCCTTAAAGTACATTCCAACCCAAACCATTCTATGATTGTATGAAAACTGTGGGGCTGGACTAGCACATGATGAGCAGCTGGTATCCTCCTGACAGAAATTTTCAAGTATATGTATAATTAGTGACTGTGATACTTATATCCTTATTGTTTCATATATTGAGCTGCTAATCCACTTCTATTGATCAATTCTGCTTTACTCAGGATGCAATAAATAGGCTATAAAAATGACTGCATTAATAGTATATTTTTTAATGGGTCATTCAGAGTGACAAGAGATACTACACTCCTCAAATGTACTTTTTCCTGCTGAAAAACTTAACTGGTATGGAGGAGAGCTATTTATAGCTGTGTGGTTTTGGTAACAAAAGAAGTCGATCTGGTTGAATAATTTATTGCAAGGAGTATTAGCTGTGAATTTAGTTCTACTTCAAAAATCATTCATTAAATAACCTGATTCTTTTTTGTGAATGAAGTATGTCAGTGTATGGGTTATTCTACTGAGCAATTTGCAGGATTCCTTCTGGCTATGAGAATTTTTCCATTTGTATGTAGTTTCCTCCAGCATTCCTTGTTTTCCATGGGGTTTATTCAGCTACCAAAAGCAAACTTGTTTCTTTTCCTTCAGTGGAAAACAGAAGTTTAAAAATCACAGATATATATTTCTGCAACAACAGTAGTACTTGCCTGGGGATAAAGGTCTACAGGTCAACCTGAAAAATAACACTTCCCCTGTCTACAGTGCAAACAAAATTCCTTCCCTGAAAATTGTCAAAAAGAGGTGGCAGTACTCAGCAGAAACCTTGTAACTAAAGTATAGTCCAATTTCCATGTACGCGTTTAATTTTGACGGAATGCACTACATCCATTTCCCATTTTCCACCCATGTCTAACAGGATGTCATTAGTGGCATGCAAAGGACATTAAATGAGAAATTCTGAAATACTGTCACAAGGAGTCCAGTTATGTCACCAGCACTCATCTAAATTTTATGAAAAATTCCTACGTACTGGAGTGAAGGTTCAAAGCAATGGGAAGGAAAAATGAAAATGCCAGTTTTATCTGGGCACTCGAATCTCATTACTAGATGTAACATAGATGCTTAAGACTTAAATCCTCAAAGATATTTTGGTTCTGACTTCAGAAGTAAGTAAGGACATAACACCTTTAAGGAGCTGAGCCTTACTTAACCTAAGTCTCTATAAAAGAAAAAGATAATCAGATTCCTAAGTATTAAGCTTCAGTTGGAGGTTTCCATATTATTATGAATTAGCTGAGAGCAAAAAATAACAAAAAGCGCACAAAGAAAGAAGGTTTCTCCTCTAAAAGTTTTCATGTAGAAAAAGTAATCAAGCAAAAAATCTGGTCTGAAATGCTGCCCTTTACTGAGGATTGAGTGGTGATAACACAGAACAGGATTTCTTTGTTTCCTTAAGTTCCATGCATAATTATTTGGTGTAATTATTTTGCTTTGTTAATGATATTTCTTAGAATCTGATTATTTGCAGCAATGTTAACAGCAGGTTCAGCCCTCTCCAAACTATGCAGAGATGATTACATTTGAAATGCAAAATAAATAGTTCTGAAGATAATAGAACTGCTACATTGTGGTTTATTTGCTGCTCTGTTCCCTGGCTCTTACTAAGATATCGTCAGATATTCTGCCCTAAACTAACTGTAAAGCAAATATTTTCCTGCTAGCAATTAAGTCCTTTTCCACAGACTTAACAGGGTTACCAGAAGTTGCATTTGCCTCTCTGAAATTACTCGTCAGAAAACTGATAAAAAACGCATAATGCATGGTGAATCTCAGTTCTGTGCCATTAACATTGCAGTTTAAACCTTAATTAGATTTTGCTTTTGAAGACAGCATATTTCAATGCAATTTAATGGTTTGTTCAGTGACTCTCTTCTTCAGTTTAATTATGGCAGTTCTAAAAATAATTTTCTTCCTAAAACAACTAGAAGACACTGAAAGAGATATTATTACTGCTTGATATTCTAAAAGATAGTTGGGAAGAGTCTTAAAAAGGATGCCAGTATGCTTGGGTGGAACTGTGTGGATACACATTACCCTACAGTGCAGCAGTGCTGTTAAACCATGAGGCATCCTTTTGACTGCTGTGTGAAAAAAAATGGAAAGCATCAGCTTTTGTAGTCCCTTAAACTCTTTCAATTAAACAAGCTCTGGTTCCTCTCCAAGCAGACTTTAGTTGATGCCACTATAGTTATACATTACTCTTGCATGTGTTAGATAAGAAATGCATTAACAGCATCATCTTTTGGGGCCTTCCTTTTTTAAGTGATGGTAATCATGCTGTCCCTGGCAAGAGGCTGTCCAAACGGCCTGCTAATTATGAACTCTTGTAAGAGGTGTCATGCTGAAGTAATGTTTCCTTATTCAGCTTATGGATGGCTAAGACACATAAGGAAATTTCATGGCTTAGCAAATTGCTCTTCGAGCAGGAGGAATTGTTGAAGAAACTGTCTATGTGCATGCCCACAGCAAACACAAATTAATTCAACCAAATGTTGAATTCACTCTGCAGTGAAAGAAGGAGAAGCACAGCTGCACTGCTGCGCATTAGTCTAAAGGAAAGGGTGTGAACATGGCTGGTTGCTACTGGTCATCAGGTGATTTGCCACGTGTCTCTTCTTCAGATAGCACTTTTCAGCTGCATTTTTTAAACAGAGAGAAAGGTATTTCCCTTTGCTCCTTTTTGTATATCTGTATGCCAGACCTTATGAGTATTGTTTTAGATACTAATAAGATGTTTTTCAGTTTGAAGCAACCAAATTTTTCTAGGTAATTAGCAAAGTCATGTAAAAGACAGAACATTGCAGCTAAGTCAAGTATCTTTATGCCTTCCATAAAGTGTTTTATAGGAAAAACACTTATACATTGCAAATATTGAAGAATTTATTTTAGTCTATCTCATTACTTCCTTTAAAATCTGGTCAATTTAACTATCCCATCCAAAGACTACCTTTCCTCGAATGCGACTTTCTGCATTTTCCAAACTTTGGATCTCCCCCTTCATTTCTACCTAGTGAAGCAACCAAAAAGGATCACCTGTATTTAAGGGTGCACCTGAACTGCATTTCAGATGGGCTACAAAAGCCTGCATCAGTCTTGTCTTTGACAGTAACGGGTACCAAGTGTTTGATAGCAAAGCCTGTGAAAAGTTTTTAAAAAAATAGCATGAGGTGCTTTCTCTCTGTCAAAGTAAGAAAAAAAATATAGCTGAATTTATAAACATATGTGTCCAAAGCCCAGTCTTTTTCTTCTGATGTTTCTTTCTTCTTTCTTCACACCTTTTCCAGCTTCAATGCCCACGGTGATGAGCATTTTTCAAAGGAACTCTGTTCACATTGAGGTATGAGACAGAATGGTCAGATTTTCAGTGTAGCTTACAGTCAGCAGCTCCTGTTTAAAGGCAGAGTGATGGGAGTGTGTATTCTGCAGTGGGATATATATGTGAACATACTGTTACTGGCAATAGGCAAGTTAGATCTAAACTAATATTATATTGCATATATTGTAGAAATCATAGAATGCTTTTGGTTGAAAGGGACCTGAAGTTCATCTAGTGACAGCCCTAACAACAGCTTAAAGAAGTGAATTGTTTTTTCTAGATATGCTACAGCAAAAATACAACTTACTGTGTTAAAAAAATAGAAAAAACAAAGCACTAGTCACATTTATAAACATCTGATTGCTGTGCCTGTTCTACCAGTGAATGATGTTCCAGGTTTGAAGTCCACTAGCATTTATAACCAATACCACGGAAATTTCAAAATAATAAAAAGAAGGTTTCACTTTGCACTTTTGTCCTGTGCTTTGCTATAAACTTAACATAGACTTTAACTTCTTTGGACTGACAGTGACCTAAAACTTTCTCAGTGAATCACCAAATTTTGCTACCAATTTGCTGAGACTGCTACACCACATTTGGTAGGAAGACAGATCTATTATTAAATTTAAACCTGCCATCTGAACAGGCTTAAATCATGACATACTGCAAATAGCAGGGGAAACAATACAATGATAAATAAAAGAGATGTGAAAGAAAAAGGACTGGAATATCAAATGGTGAAAATACGCCTCAGTAAAGAGAAATCTTTTCAAAACAGGCATTGATTACTGTAAAATTGCTACAAATTACAAATTCAATTAAGAGGAAGTGATGCTCCCACAACAAGAAGATATGACACAAAGATGTGATAGAAAACATAATGAAAGCAAGACAGCAGCACAATGCAGAAGAAAATTAAAAAGCAGCAGATATAGCTGGTAATTAAGGCTTTTTTCTCCTACTAACAAGTATATGTTTATTTAGCTTTATCAATGGTTTCAGTGAGGCTTTTCACATCCTTTCAGTGAATACATGCAAAAATCACAGAAAATAAAAGGGGTTTCAAATTCTTGCCCTAAAAGAAATGTAGAGGTGTTGATGAGAATTTGAACCCAGAAATTTTTTTCTTAGTCAGCTGTCTGCCAGTAATGAATTAATCAAAATGGTACAGTGGACATTTGAAATTTGGTGTGTTGAGCTTATTAATTGTCTTTAAACTTCAACAGAAGTTTTAGACACAGGCAGGAATGTGTTAGTCTTGGACTTGTGTTTAATCTCTTGAGCAAAAATAATTCTTCTAGAAGTTCAAACCAAGGAGGATGCCAGTAATCATTCAGGGCTTAAAACTGAGCAGGAACTTAGCTGTATCTTAGAGGAAGCTCATTGTACTGAATGTTTTTTTTTGAGAGCCTCACACACTGGAGTAAGCAAAAGCAAATGTTATGGGAGAGGAAGTTTTCAAAAGTATCATTCAGAAGTTTTTTATTTAGTACAGCAAAATCCTAAAACTGACTGCTATTTCCTAATCTTATTTTGGGATATAGGTTCCACCTTCCTGAAAATCCTGGCGTAGTCAGTTTTGTGCTCAGCTTTAAGTCAATGAGTTTAGTCTTTTGTTAATGTCTGCATAGTGTATACTTAGTATAATCTGTCTGCTTTTTCTTATCTTCTATCTTTCTATATGTTAGACAATCAGGGTTTTCTAAAACTGTTTTGAATATTAGAGATTGAAAATGAAAAGGGGAAAAAGCAACAGTTTCCCTTCAGGATTTATGTCATAACAAACTTATCATCAAGATTGTCTCAAAACTCCTGCTTTCTCTAAGGATAATAAGTCTATCTTTCACTTTCTTATAATATGTTTTAGTTTATATATCCTTCCTGGCTTTCCCTTTTCATCAAAAATAAGCACAAAATCCCATGGGCAAAACCACCCTCCTCTGTGGCCTCAGATGGACGAACTCACAAACCTGTACCTGTTTTTTGACGGAAGACTTTATATACCCCCAGTTACTTGCATAAAGACCCAGAATTTCGCCATCCTGAAAATCATCTTGGCATATTACTGGATCTGATCATGTAACTTTTCCCAGTGTGTCAGAGTTCTTTTCCCTTACTCAAAGGCAATGGGTGATTTAGAGCTTCTTCACCAGGCTTCTGTTACCCACTGTGGTTGATCCACAGCTTCAGGCTTGTTGGAGAATTGAAGGGATCACTATCAGAGTGCATCTTTCTAGTTTAGGAAATCAAACTCTTGTGAAGTTCTGGGATTAACAGTGAGCAATGTGATTATTAAAATCCTGCCATTTTCTACCAAATCAAGCAATTCAAACAGTTCAAAACAATTGTCAGATACAGGTAGATGACAGTAAAGAGATCTACCAGGTAGAGAGACAACAAATCACAAGAGACACGTATTGGCACAACCTGTGTTGGGGCTGCAAGTCCTACAGGAAGACAGACACATAGCAAATGTGAAAACATCAACAGATGTTTTCCCTTAATAACAGGAAAAACAGTGCAAGCAGTCATAGCAAACTGGAAGAAAGAAGAGAACATGTATTTAACAATTGTCTCCTAGAAAAGGTAGATAAACTGCAAGGAAGCCTTGATGTTAAAAAAAAAAAAATGCTAACAATAAAAAATGTACAGAGGATGACATCTTTCCTGCACTAGACATAGGAGCCAGGATAGGCACTAGAATAAAATATCTAATAGCAGGCCCTTTGTAAATCAGAACCTGATAGCTATAAGTGAGAAAGTTGTTTGTTGCAGGAATGATGAAATCCTGAAAGATTTGATATCACTAATGCGAGAGCTTATTTCTTTCTGCAGCAAGGACTATTCAGTTCCCCTATGACATGGTTAATACTTGATGAATATTTCACTTTTAAATGCAAGCAAAGAAAAGCAGAAGAGTTTTACTTCTTAATTAGCTTCGTGCTTTCTGTTTGCAAAGTCTGTATGTCGTCTAATCTGCTGGGGTTTGTCTCACCAGAGAAATTGAACACTTATAAGTAGAATATACATTTAAGATGTTTGTAGCTGGAATAATTGATTTTAAGGGAACTTTAACCATAACAGAGAAAAGGATCATTTAAAAAGCAACCCCAAAACTGGTTTAAAGCCATAAGAAAGAGTTATATTCACCACAAAGAAATTATGTGAAGTATGGGACCTTATATATAAGCTATAATATGGGAAGGTGGAAGTAGGAAACTGTGGGATGGACAGTGGGTAGGACGGAGACAAGAGATCTCTGAAGCCAGGTTCTGTAACCTGTGGTTCATTGCAAAGGGTGTGGGTGCAGGGACCCTGCTTGGAGCTGCCAGCCACAGCTGGGAGCAGGCCCCAAAGAGAGATAGAGAGGAAGACCAAGAGAGTAAGAGCATCAGAGAAGATGAATAAGAGAGCAAAGCTCCTGTTACAATACAATAAATCTTCTTCTGAGTTGAATATTCTAATTCTCACTAACCAATCTAGTACAAGATACAAATCCTATAGCATCTACATATAGCCTATAAGAATCATTACATTACCATACTGTGTTAGATTTTAAACCCTAAAAACTACTCTTTGAACCCTTTCTGCCGAGCTAGTAGGGTCTGCTCTGACCCTTGGACCTGTCTGCAAGCAGAGGGTCTTGTTCAATCAAAAGGGGATTACTTTCAGCCAGCCATACCATTGTTTTCCAGTTGTTCAGTAACTGAGGCTTGGTATGTCAAAGCTTGCTTTCATTTCAATCTCACTTATAGTTTTATATTCTCAAAATATTTTGCCAGACAATCATATTTATAAGGCTTTCCTGTTTCATCTTCCCCAACATGTGGAAAGGGTTGGAATACTTGGAGAGAAGAGAGTTCCCAAAGGAAGTGGAGTGCCACAAGAGCTGGCACAAGGCTTTTCATCAAGAACAGAAATTAAGATAAATGAGGATACAAAGTACACAGTTTATTATATGGGAATATAATAGCAATAATGTAATCTAATTTAAACTTGTCCCTCACCCCACATTAAATTCTAATGGAAATCTGCAACCTTTTATTTTCTGACTAACTGTACACACATATCTGCCTCTGAATTTGACTCAAATGGCCTGCATGGAAAGAAATCTAAGCTGGTGTCATTTGCCTGCTTAGAAGAGGAATGAAGAATGGTTAGAGAGCATGCAAGGAAATAAAGAGTATATAAAAGTATGATGCCTTATACTGGTATTTGGGTGTTGGCTAGACCAGACTGTGTAGCTATAAAGGTCACCCAAAATGTGGAATTCTCCATTAAGTCTCTCCACTACTATTGTTTAACTGTTGAGCCTGAAGCCATGTTGTCAGCCTGGAAGTCATGTCATACATACGAAAATAGACACCCAAGCTGTTTTAAGTTATGTTCACATGAATTCCTGAAATTTTCATATTTCATATTTCTAAGTTTTCTCTGTTTTCCTCCCATTTAAAGTTCTTTTGGGGAAGAAAAAGTCCAAACATTTGTCATCTTGGCAAAGTTCATACCAGTCATTTTGCGATACTGTAAGGAGTACTGAGTGGTGGCTCTTTCTCTTCAATTGCCATTTCAGAGGATTTTCATTTTTTATCTGGGAAAGAATGGTGCCACTGGGAACCTCACAGACATCAAGGAAAAAAAATTCAAGAAGGTGTCCTCCCAGATCAAGAGTTCAAACTATAGTATTGTATGCATACTCAATGCTGCAAAATTTTCCAAGAAATCATTCTGCCAAGAATAATTTTGCATTTTTAAACCAGAATCCCATACTTGGATCTGGGAATGTAGAAATGTCTAAAAGATTAAAAATGTTTTGAGATGTTTGAGAAAATATCAAAAGGTTTTTTGTCTCCCCTCTGCAAATCTTTGAGTGAAAATTTTTCCAGATTTAGGAGTATCCTTTCAAGATAAACTTAAACAAAAAATCCCAACCAAGCTCCTGGAAGTGAAACACATTTCTCTTGAAGGAAATTAACATTTTAGGGTGGTGTTTTCACATCCTATTGTTTGACTATCTAGCTCAATGGCTGCAGTACACCATTCTACACTATCAGTCACATTTGCATAATGTTAGGATAGTGCATACATTATTTGCAACCAACCTAAAAAGAGATAGCAGTCTTTTCGCTTTTCTTTTCTCTTTTCTTTTCT
>WBNO01016414.1:7750-20198 GCA_013400575.1 Peucedramus taeniatus
AGCGGCCGCTGCTCGCCCGGCTCCTGTCCTGCGACTTCCACCTGCAGCACAGGGACCGGCCCGGCGGGAGGGGCCGAGCCGCTTCCAGGAGCTCTACGGGGAGCGGTAGCCTCCGGCAGAGCGGGATCTAGCCTTGCCGCTTCCAGCAGTTCCACAAGGAGCAGCAGCCCCCAGGCTACGGCCCACGAGGTAGGAAGAGAGTTCTAGCCTTGCTTTTCCAAAAGGTCGTGAAAAGTGACCGTTTGAAGTATTTTTCCACAAGGCTTTGTTATTCTGAGACAGAAGTCATCAAGCGTACTAGGAAGGGGCACCTAGGAGGCTGAAAGATTCTCTGCCTGGTTTTCCTGTGTGCTTCCTGTGATGTTTGATCCAAGGCAGCAATAGAGCTCAGTGTCCCACAGCCACATTGCAGAGCCTGACCAATGTGTTTGGATTCTTGCAGCCACCCCGGGCACTTCAGTCCCCAGTGCTCCAGCTGGCGGTTCTCGTTGTGGAGCATCAATAGCCTCCAGCTCAGCCTGGAATGTACCTGAGGAAGAGGAGCAGCCACCAGCAGATCTAGGCCTTGCTGTAGAGAAGATGATTCGGGAGATCAGGAGATCCCTGCCTGAAAGGTCTCCCTCTGCTCAGGTAACTGCATTGGACGGGAATAAAAGGGGCTGGACTGAGAGCTTTTGAACATTGTTACATTGCTGAGAAGCAAAGGCTTCTTTAATTGAACTTAATATTTCATTATTATTTAGTGATTTAATTATTCTTGGTGAAGTAACATTTCTAAGAGAAGAGGAAATTAAGGAGAAATTAAGAAGAGGCTTTGTTTGATGGGAAAGGAGAAGAGTGTTTGGAGAATTGCCACTGAAGGCTAAGTGTCCCCATGCAGGGAGGAGCATGCAAGAGGTGCCTCTGTTCCAGCAGCAGGTGTGGGCTGTGCCTCTTTTGGGTAGGAAGGCCAAGGCAAAGCAAGGGCTGGGCTGCAGCTGCTGCTGCTGTGTGAGCCCTGCCGTGCGTGTGGGCGCTCCCAGAGCCGTGGGTGGGGCTGGGCTGGAGCTGCAGCTCTCTGTCCTTTTGCTTGACAGATTCAGTCTTTGGATTAGGAATCCCATTTCTCTTAACTCTGGCTTCTTCCCAGACTTGCCTGGAATGTCTGTGTTGGCACAGGCCTTTTTGCAAATTATTATACATGTTGGCCAAAGAATGTCTTTCTTTCTAGTGATGTGCTGACGCATTGCCTGCAGTACATTTATGATTGAGGCAGGGCAGACTCAAGGTGGGGAGTGGGATTTTCTGGATTTACCAGTATTTTATTCTCAAGTGGCATGTCTTCGGTAAACTCACACACAGCAGTTTTCAGAAGCATTTTAATCCATAATAAAAGGAAACATCGCAGGCTCTGAACCATCCTTAGAATCTTTAGGATTCTGATGGACGGGCTATTGCAGAAGAGATGATAATTCTGGAACTGGTCATAGTGAGAATATCTTTCTGTCCAAAGGTAATTTGCAGTTGCTTCATCTTGGGCATTTACTTCCTAAGTGGAATAGAAACACTTCTTGCTTGTCTGGCTTTTCCTGTCTTTTGGGTTGGTCTTTTTTCTACCCTCCCGATTTACAGATTTTTGCCACCGATCACAACTGTGATCCTGGAGATGCCCTAGGTGCATAAATGTTTGTCTGGATCATACGCATGGGGCAGAGGCAGAGCACCACCTTGTGATGGGTTGTCTGAGTGACTGGCTGAGGGTGGTGAGACTCCCAGCCAGAAATGTGTGCTCTGCATGTGGGTTTGCAGCACACAGCCCTGGGCAGGGCGGGGAGCGAGCTCTGCCCTTGCTGACAGCTGTGCTGGCAGCAATGAGAGCCCCTGGCTTTCTGCTGGCTGATTTCTCACAGCTCGTGGGATAAGCCGGAGTCAGAGCGTGAGGGCACATGCCCTCACTTGGTGTCTTCTGTTTTTCTGTGTTCATGTTTTGCCTCAAAGGTCATTTTGTAAGAGCTTCAGTTTCACCTTGGCCACCTGAATCCTGAGTTTAAAAGGCTTGTCATGTGGACCATGTGGGCAGTGCTCCCCCCATGCTCCATGTCGTTTGGGAGTGGAGAAGGAGAGCTATTGTATCCCTGATGTGATTCCAGCAAAATAGTGAGTGATCTTTGAGTTCCTTTCTTTCTGTTTTTCTTTTCAGGACAAATGTTAGTGTTGCCCCTGATTCTTCAGGAGGGGAGCCTGTGAACAGAGCTGCAGCAGAGGAAGCTTTGTCTGGCACTGAGAGCTGCAGGAACAGTTCCCATGAGCCCAAGGAGCCTGGTAAGGACACAGCGAGCCCCCATGGGTCTAGAGAGGTGTGAGACGGCTGCTCTGAGCAGGGTTGGTGCATCCTGGTGCCTTTAGTTCAAATCCTGCACTGGCACAACCTCGCCGAGCCCTGCCCTCCACGCTTCTCCAGAGGCTCTGACATTGAGTCCTCTGCTATGGCAAGAGAGCAGGGAATAAACCTGACCTTGTGGGAGTTGTATCACCAACCTGGGTGTCCCAATTTTGTGCTGAAGTCTGTGGATAAATTTGCTGCAGGGTGACAGGGGAGGCCAGGCTGAATGACTCTTGAAGGAACGGGGGGGAAAAAAGAGGAAAAAGTCAGGATAGAATTCCAAATCACTGACTAAATGTAGTACCAGTCTGCTGGTATCAGTCCTGACCCACGAGAAAAACAAGGAGCAGAACATCAGAGGCCAACCAATTGAAAAATCACAGTAAATCAGTGACAAAAGGAAAAGCTTGAATGACTCCAGATTAGATTAGCGAAACCTAAGAGGAGAGAGGGAGCACTTTGGATCCATTCCTTAGCCAAGCTGGTGCAGCCTGCAGGCCTGGTAGAGAGCTCTCTTCCTCACAGCTGTTTATCCCAGAGATCGTGGTGGTTTTGGAGGAGCTGTTGCTCACTGCAGAGGGCAGTTGGTAGATTGCAGGGAATGGTGCTGGTTCATAACTCAGCTCGCAGCAGCCTTCAGCTTCAGCCATTTCAGAGAGGACTGAGGTCTCTGTCAGCACAGAGAAAGAACAAGGCTGGGCTTCTTTGTGCAGCTGGGACTGTCTGTGATTTCAAGCTCTTGTGGGTGCCCTTTGCACTGTGAGTGCTGAGACTTTATCAAGATACTTCAGAATTTTTTGAAACACACTTTTGAACACTAGGAATGATCTGTCTTCTTTTAAGGGTAGAACCTGTGTCCATGGTGGCACTGAAGTGATAGGGAAGTGGCACAGGCTGAGGGGGTGGCAGGTCTAAGGGGACAGGAAGGGTCAGAAGGGGCTGAGGGGGGTGAGAGGACTGTGAGGGGCTGAAGAAAATGAAGGGGGCTGGGGGTTTGCTGAGAGCATGGCGGGGCTGAGGGGATGGAGGGGGCCGGCAGGGAGCACAGAGGGGCCCGGGACTGCAGCTCTGCCAGGCCTTGGAACCAATTCCAAAGCCTCCACTTTTGGCACAGGTGCAATGAAGACCTTGAGGAGAGCCAGAGAGAGATGGGAGCCAACAGGGAGAAGCTGAAGGCCAGCAGCAAAAGCCCTCTTGGCCAGTGGCCGCTGCTGGTGGCCAGCACCCATGAGATGGAGCTTCAAGCCTGATGATGAGCTGGGTGAGCACAATCCCTCCTGCTCTTTGCACTTGTTTTATCCCTTCTTCCCTCCTGCAGAAATGTGGAGATGTGGGTGTGTAATCCATTTTCTTATCGAATGAGTGCTTATTTTAAATGTCAGTTTGAGGTTTTTCTTTCCCTCTCCTTATCTCTGACTTTTCTGATTTGCTCTCTTGTCCACAGGCCCTGCTGGGTAAGAAACACCAATTCATGGGTCTGACCAGAGGGTGTGGTCCAGCTGTGAACAAAGAACATCAGGTCTGCTTCACTCTATTGTCCTGCTGAAAGCTGTGGAAGGCAGGGATTATTGGTGGACTCAGGTGGTTAGTAATGACATTGAATAGGGATTGACCCAGGCAGAACCAAGGGCAAGAATGTACAGGAGTTTGCTGAAGATGTTGAGATAATTCTACCATTCAGCAGTTCCTGTAATTGTGGCAGGAGGTCAATGTCCTTCCTACAGCCCTGGCACAGACAGCTCCCAGGATATTTAGAGGCATGGAGACCAAATGAGTCGTCAGAATGATCTTGCTCACCTTTGTAAGAGATTGTTTGTTCAGGAAAGTTTTTCATTATTTTTCTGCTCAGGTAGAGGGCAGCAGTGCTGATGTCACACCGATGGCAGCTTAGGGGAAGCACAAGATGTTCTTCTTACTGCAGGGGAAGGTTGCAGTTGCAGTGTTTCCCTGGGCTGTAGTCCAGGGGCTGTGTCACCTGCAAGGCTCAGTCCTGGCAGCTCCAAGCAAATTTGCTCTGAGGGATTCTCTGGTGGCCCCAGGCCCTGTGGGTGGGCTTTGAGCCCCTCATCCCAGCCCTTTGGAATCAGTAGAGCTGGTCCTCAGGGACCTGATTCAGGCACTGCTGGAGACTGGCTTTTGGTGCATCAAGTTCCCGATGGACCTGGATGATCTTGGTGTGGGAGTTCAGGCATCACCCCAAAGCAGGCTTACCTGTAGATGGGCAGAGCCAAATGGAACATTTTGGGGGACTAATTGGAGCCTCTTATTCCCCAGAGATGCTCAGAGCCTAACTACAAGACTAAGGAAAGGGATGAAATAGCATCTGATTAAACACAAAATAAAATCATCTGCGTGGGACCCTGGAAGAGGAAGGCAAGAAAGCAGAAGATTGTGTATTAGAAACACTCGTGTTTCTTAGAGCTATACTTTTATCCTGCAGGAGATATATATCTCAAGTCAGAGAGAGATTAATTATTTTCTAACAAAAAAAACTGATACCATTTTCTTACACCTTAAAAAAATTGTATCTTGAATTTCAGCAGTGGTCAGTGATGTTTAAGTTGCCTTTTTGAAGCTGAAAATCTGGTGATGAGATCAAATCCAAAGGCATCTTCTCCCATACCAGCACCTGTGACAGTGATGACAGCAGGCTAGCAGGCAGGGCATATTTTTTAGCAAGGAAAACAGCTCCTCTTCCCACATGCACCAGGGAAATTGAAGTCAGGCTTAAATGTCTCTAAAATCCTTTGCTGCAACTTGGGTTTAATCCCCAAAAGCAGTAGAGAATAACGGGATCATTAAGTAAGAGGTTTTGCTGTCAGCAGCAGGGTTGAAGGCTGAAACCTCTACAGCATTTTCTGCTTGGTGTAACAACCCTGAAATCTCCAACTTCTCCATCCCAATTCTCATCCTATCTGTAATTTTTGCACTGTCCATGCCTCAGGATCTGATGAATGGAGAGTAAACTGCTGAATGCTTCAAAACCCAGCTTCCTAGAATCAATCCTAATTTGTCCAATTTATAACTACCATGCTTTCATGAGGATTTCTCTTCCCACCAGCTAAGTGGCTCAGAACAAAACAAATCATCATTATTCCTGCAGAATTCAGAGTGGCGTCTGGAAGAAGATGATTTTTTCTGGCATGTTTTCTTTCAGAAGGATATCCTGTGTGATAGTCAGGGCATGTGATTGCTGGGCTCCAGAGTAATAGTGAGCCACCACAAACAGATCTACTGACTTCCACATCCTCAGTAGCTGGGTCTTGCTGTGGAAGCAAAATCTCACATATTTTGTATACAACAGTGGCTGTGCAGTTGCTCTTTATTTTATTCTTTCTTATTTGCACCTGTGCTTAATAGTGGCATTTTTTACTTCTCTCCATATATAGAAAACTTCAATAAGCTTCTAATTCTTCTTACTTAAGAACCTGGGGTGATCTCCAGGACATTAGCAGGCAATTTAAAAAAGGATTTAGAGAATGCAACGAACCGGAGCAGGCAAAATGTAGTGTGGTGTGGCTGTGCCTTCTCTATGGCCAGCTGTGTGCTTACGTCTTCCCAAAGAGACTCTTTCCAGGACCAGGTCAACATCCATGAACTAGTGAAACAGAAAATCAGGAGCCTTATTAATGGTCTCCCTGCTAATGAGGAAAACAATCAAGACAAAGCGAAGCTAAGGAAAAGAAGAACCAAAGGCCTGGTTTATGTGTTCTGAGGAGATGTGATTGCAGTTTTGGCAGCTAAAAGGCTTAAAGCTTTAGCTCAGTCTTCTTGTTCCCTTTTCACCTGGACAAAAGGACTTAAAAGGAGGCACTGGATTTTGAGTGTGTGCAGGAGAATCCAAACACAAGCATAATCTGCCAGTTTGTGAAAAGGAAGGAATTGACTTCTTTGAAGCACTCAGCTGATTCCCTTGTCAATTTCCATG
Source organism: Peucedramus taeniatus (assembly GCA_013400575.1). Lineage (NCBI taxonomy): Eukaryota > Metazoa > Chordata > Aves > Passeriformes > Fringillidae > Peucedramus > Peucedramus taeniatus. The sequence continues at coordinate 14,041 of WBNO01016414.1, forward strand.
CTGCAATAATCAGTTCCATAACTGAACAGCAGAATGTTGTTAACAAACCAAAGTCCGGGTTTTATGGTCACTTAGAAGTAGGTGCAGCCAGAAACTCGCTTTCAGAAATTATGGACAAGCTGAATGTAATAATGGAGAAAGTTCCCCTAGTCCACAACAAGTTCACCACTGAGGAGAAAGAGTCCTCATCTGGAGTGTGGATTGTGTGACAGACTGTCCAGTATGAAAAACAAAGCATCCTTGCAGAAAGCAATATTTGAATTTGTAGGAAGGCTTCATGCAGCACAGATGGAACACCACTCACTGCACCTACAACTTGCAGAATTCAAATGGAATTTCAGTAAGATGAAAAAAAGAGGCTGACAAAGCCCAGAACCTGTGAGAGCAATTAAATATGCTTCAGCAAGAATTCATCACACTGTGAGAGGTTTGACAGTGTATGAGAATTACATACATTGGAACATGTGTGACATTGGAAGCATCAGGCACAATTGCTTTTGAATGAACAGGAGCAACAGCTAAAGGAGTCCAGCAAAAATCTAGAATTCCACTCTAGTGAGGAAGGAGATAAAAGCCAAATCTTATATGAAACTCTAAAAGAAGACACAGAGAACAATGCCATGGACTGGACCTGACAACTTCTCTCAGGTTGTCAGGTCCAGAAAGAGAAGACAACTGTGAGAAAGTCTGCATTTTATAACTCAGTCCTTATTTCAGATATCCAAACTTAAACATCACTTTTCTGTGACCTTGACTTGTCAGTTTGGAGTCAGTTTGTTGTCTTATTCTCTACTTTATTATTTTACTTGTTTTAAAATCACTGTCTTTCAGAATTCAGTGCACTGAATTCTCTTGGAAATAATTATGACAAAATGAAACAACACATGACACACCCTCCATCCCCCCCTTGTTTCATTTGGCACAATGTATTTAAAATAACTGCATGACACAGAATTAGCAAAACCATGGCTGAAAGCCATTTACAGAGATCAGGTCACAAATGAGAAATTAAGTTTTGAGACTTATCCCAGAGAGTGGAATGTTGTGGAGTTTTTATCTCTTGCAATTAAAACCTTCAATTTTGAAGGATATATCCTGCATATCCTGATGGATGTGTGCTGTAAGACAACCTGAAAGAAGCTTAGGATACCATGGCTGGTGCCAACAAAGAGCTAAATCATCTGCATGCTAAGTATGCAGAGAGAATTTGGCAGGAACTTTAAAAACGAAGCTACAGAAAGTACAGCAGTGCTCAGAGAAGGAGAAAGTTCTTTTCCAGGATTCTGTAGGGTGGATTTTACTCAGTTGACACACATGCTCACACCTAGGACTCGAAATCTCTTGGCTTGAGAGGTTTTACAAGAACCTTTCCCTAATCCTAACTTCCTCCTCACGAGGGAGATGTGCTTTTCTGGTCCAGAGAGCCCCCTGCTTTGAAGTCTGTCCACAGACATTCAGAACTTTTCTAGCTGTTTGTTCCTAGCTGCCCTGAGGACACGCACATCTCAGTCTGACTTTCGTGCCAGTCGGTCCTTTTAATTTCCTGCGTTATATTTTGCCATCGGGAGCCCTTAAGCCTTTAAACATTTTTGGGCGGCTGAAGAGACTGGTGGGAGCCCCGGCAGAGCCCTGTGCTTGGTTTGGGGAACTGTGACATCACCGTGCGCATCCATGGCAGCCGCGAAATTCCTGTCTAGGGCTCCCAGCCAGTCCCAGCACTGGAATTCCTGCGGTGCCGGGAGCCGCTGCCCTCCGACGGTCCCACTCGTCATGCTGGAGGACGAGCACTGTCGGGACAGCTCCAGAAATCCGCTACAGACTGTCTGGTTAGTTTCTGTAGCTTCACTGTGGATTTGTTACTCGCTCCTGGCTTCGCTTGTTTTTAGTGCCCCTTAAGATCACAGATTATTCTTGAGCGGTCTCTATCACCTTCAAACGTCGTGGGACCTTCAAATATCGTCTTGTTCCACCCTCTGCCATCGGCAGAGGCACGTTCCACTATCCCACGTTGCTGCTCCAAGCCCTGTCCAGCCTGATCTTGGACACTCCCAGGGATGGGGCAGCCACAGCTGCTCTGGGCACCCTGTGCCTGGGTCTCACCACTTTCACTGTGGAGAATTTCTTCCTCAGATCTAAATCAATGGCCTATTCTGAAGTATTCAGCATATATTCAGAAGTTTGCAAGAAGAAACTGACACAAGTTTTTAATTACACATCAAATATAATTCCTCAAGCAAAAACTTCCTCTGCTGTTTTGTTTAATTATGGAGCTCCCTCAAGCCAGTCCATAGCACTGGAATTTTTTTTTCCCAAGTGAAATAGCATGCTTTTTGAATTTATCACTTTATGTGCTAGTAAGCTATTGATAGGTATTTTAACAGAGGAATATTGTATATTCAAAATCTTTAGCATTCCCAGATGACAGTCTTCAGATTTAGTTTTTTCTTTTCCTCTATATGACTTCAGAGTAATTTAAAGAATTTTAAAACTTCAGAGTGATGTGGACGTGACAGAAAAAAAATTTGATTCTCTTAAAAAACTACAATTTAAATTTTTTTTTTCAATTTTCATGATGAGATTTTGGTGTAAGTTGCAAAGAATTGTGTTATGTAGAACTAATTTCTTAGTTCTCAGGGCTACATCTTAATGCAAACATTCTGTGCAATTTGTGAAAGACTTAGCAGCCTTTAACATGGCAAGTGTTCTATTAAACCTTGGATATTTGATTTACTTAAAAAATCATAGTACCTTCATTTATCTCCCTTAGAATTGTTTTGAAGAGAAGCAGAGTTTGTAATCTGCTTAGGAAAATGTAGCTCAATCTATGCAAACATAACATTTTTTAATTGATGTTCTGAAAACTCTGACAGTGGATATTCTACTCTCTATATTTTTTTTTTCTCTACAATATTCAGGCTTAGAGGACTAGCAGTACAATTCTAGCAGTAAAGCCAACGTCAGATTGCAGTTGTGGTAATTGTTCATGTGACATGGTAGTATGAGTGGTTTAAAAAACTAATATTTTAGTAGATTGACAAAGTAAAGCATGTCTCTGCTAGAGGCCTTAATGTTTTTATGATATAGAAGAGACTAATCTTTGAAGCTCATCAAGTAAAAGTATATATGGTTAACTATGTTCTTATTTCTCCAGAGTTTACAGACTTAAAAAATTGTGGTTTGGCCACTATGAGTTTGCTCTCTTTAGACAACATCACTTCCAGGGAAGCTAATAAGTGAGGTCCAGTTCTGGATTTTTAAGGCTAGCAGTTTAATTGCTCCTTTTATGGCTTATTTTCTAAATGGCTGAAATGATGCAATTCAGGCTGAGAAAGAACCAGATGTGCTGTGATACATGCAAGCTGTCATAGGATCATCAGGAGGTAGAAATAGTTTCTGCCAGCATGCAAGAACACTGCCCAGGAGGCACAGGAGGGTTTTCCACATTAATTGAGGTGGTAGAGGTTGGCTTTAAGTCTTACCATGACCCCTGTGTTTTATAACTTTATAAGAGTTTGATCTTTGGCACAAACTATTTGTCTCTCTTTAGTCTGTAAAAAACTGCCAGTTACATGGAAACAGCAAAATTCCACAAATACGGACTTTGGTTAGAAAATCAGACTGCAGTCTGCTCCTTCAGGTAGCAGAAATTTAGCAAAACTGCTGGGTAGTAAGTGAAAGAACATTTCTCTCTGTTGCAAAATTACTCTGCATTTTCTGACAGCTGTGGAATTGAAGCTAGTGAAAATCTGCTTTTCTGCAATGGTCAATGTTGACTGTATCCAGCAGATTGTGACGTGAACACTGAGAATTTAGGTTCTGAGCTCCAAAATACCTTCTGAATGTAGAACTCGAGCTACTTCATCTACTTATATGCTTTCCTGAAGATTAAGTCCTGCTAAAAATGATGTCTTAGATAAAAGCTGTAGTTGGTAAAAACCATATTTTGTTTCAAAACCAAGGGTTGATGAGGTAGTAATATATGAAAATGGAAGTAGAAAAACATTCTCTGAATTCTGTTAGACTGCAAATTGTGCATGCTTTGAAACTTTTGAGAGACTTTTTTGTCTTTGATTGAATCTTCTGAGAGCTTTATGGTTGTAACACTTCTGATTGTTACATGAAAATGGAAGGAAAAATCTCCTACAAGTAGTAGTAGGAACCTTTCATAAAGTACTGCATTTGTTGGCCATGCTATGACAATTAAAGAAAGTATCAGAGAAACAAAAATTCTTAAGGATAGTTTCTATTTTATTTGAAAATATTTTAGTAGACAACCAAAATGAAGTGGTTCATGTAGTAATAGTTCAGCAGTTATGTCACTGAATGGCTGGGGTTTTTTTTTCGTTTGTTTGTTTTTGTTGGTTTGGGGTTTTTTGGTTCTATACTGAGAAAAAAAAAATAGGCTTTTCTGATATATAAGTTTAAGTTTCCACCAATTGCCATGTGAGTTCAGAAGCTGTGCATAAAATGCTATTTCAAAAGGGTGTCTAATGCATTTTTTGCCAGTACTTACTATTATGTTCTCTCTTTTAATGCTTTAATACACGTTTTTCATTTCCATAGCATCCTTAATTTGCTAATGCTTCTGTTGTCATACAATTTGTGCATGGTATGGTTTTGGATTTTTTATTCCCCCCATTAATTACTAGTTAATTGCATACTTAGTTTCTCCTCTGGGTAAGTTTTAATGTGTAGGTGTTTCCATTATGATTTTTTGTTGGTGGATATTTAATTGAAGAGCTAGAAGAAACAGATTTCTTTAACTCTGACTGCTGTACAAACCAATGTAATTTAATTAAAGCCTTAAATGTTTTTACAAAAAAGTGGTTATTTTCTTGCTTTCATTCTGAATAGTCTCCATGAAAATAATATTAAATCTCACCAGGTTTAAAGAAGCCAAATGACTCCCTTGTTGCCTACAGACCAAATAAATGGTTATCCTTCCTATAACCCTTGTTTCTTGGACCAAGTTTTCCCCAGTTTTCAGTTTGGGTTTTGTTTTTCCCCCTTGGTGCTGTCTGGCTTTTAGCTATTTTCAGCTGAGATTGACAATTCATTCATCATCTTTGAATACAATTACTTTATTTCTTCTGTGTTTTCCCCAGAAAGGGTGAAAGAAGGGTCTCTCAAACCTATTACATGATGTCCAGAAACAAGATTTTATTCAGCTTACAGATGTTCTGGCTGTTCAGGTTCTACTTATTTCCAAATCTTCTTATTGCAGTGGCTGAGTTGCATTAAATAAAGTGATTTTAATTGTTACTGATCTCTTGTTCTTTGAGTCATGTTGCTTGCTCTGGGTATGGCTCTGGTAGTAAGTACTGAAAACCGATAATGGGCTTGTGGCTTTCTTGTAATCCATGAGGGTTTTAATGATTCTTATCTCCTACATTTATTAAGTACATAAAATGTGTTAAAAACACAGCATCTTGTGGAACAATTTCTGATGACCTGTAGCTGTTCTGATCTCACTGATGAAATCTGTCTTCTTTTTGAATGAGAATATACTTAGTATTTATTCAGTTATAAAATATTTATAGTCTGCAGCTAAAAACCTGAAATTTCATTCTTTAATAGTAGTAATGTCTTTAAAGATAAGATTTAATCAAAGTTACCAGTCCCCTTGTTGATGGCATTTGTGTCTTTTTTGCCAGTCAAAAAAAAACAACTTGAGAAAACCTATGTCATCAGGTAATTTTTTGGACATTAAAAATGTTAATTGTGCATACACAAATCTAGGGGTAAAGTGGCCACTTTTTCTTAAGAAAGATCTATAAATTAAATGGTAGTACGGTGTCATTTCTGTAAAAAAATGTAGACAAAAGTACAGTATTTTACTATTTATGTTTCTGTATTATATTACACCAGTTTAGTGCTTAATTTAATCATGTTTCTTTCATTGGTGTAGTTCACATTTATTGCTCATAAGCTCTTGCACATTTGCATGGAGAAAATAATTATTGCAGTCTTACATACTTGAAATAATGTGAAAACCAACATATATCAAATAAAGTGAAATGAACACTGATTTTCAAGTACTGAAATAACTTAAAATTTATCTAGTTTGAAGTTATAATAATTTCACTGAAAATTATTTAACTAGTTAATAAAGATATATTTTATATGCATATTTTATGTGTATGTATATATACATATAT